>PVJO010026841.1:0-20496 GCA_004026905.1 Hystrix cristata
AGAAACCAAGCGCCTCTCAGAGAGCCTGAGAACTCAGGTTTATTCACGTCGGTGGACCCACGACAGTTCACACTCCAAGACCCTGAGCCCTGAACAAAGCGATGTCAGGGTTCGTATAGGTTTTCACATCATCCCGTCCCTATTCTCTCATTCCCCATATATGGAATGGTTTTAAAAGCTTCTATATGATTGGCCCTTAAACATGTATAGGTGCACTTCTGCATTTGCAGTAAGGGGAGCAGAGATAGTGATTACAGAATGCAGGGGGAGGGGAGATTTGGATTACACAAGCCTGTGGTTAGGAACAGGTTGGATCAGTTATCAAACACTTCTAAAATGGTGAGAAAGGACTTTTTTTGTGTGTGCTGGGAATTGAACTCAGGGCCTTGCGCTTGGTAGGCAAGCATTCTACCACTTGAGCTAAATCCCCAAGCCAGAGAGAAAGGATTTTACAACCTCTTATCAGAACTTGAGACCGTGGGCCCTGGTGCTTTCCTGTCTCAGTGAAGGCCCTGGCTTCAATCACCAGCACCACAGCCACACCCACACCCACTATGCTGCTTCAAGAGTTTAAACCAAAGTTTCCCAAACTTTCTCTTCATATTCTACTTTTACACAACTTTTACTATGTCCAAGAACCACTTTTTAATATTTCTTTAAATCAATTCATCTTTTAAAACAAATTTAAAGGTAAGCTAGAGAGTAAGTTTCTCCTGAGGTACAAAAGTTGGGATGGGTCATGGCTGTCCTCAGAGTTCAAGCAGAGAAAACTGAACATGTCAAGGCAAGACACAAAGAGGATGGTCTGGGGCTTGGCCTAAAGGGTGGCAAAGAGCAGAAAGAAAATTGTTTCTGAGAATGACTTAAGAAGATAGCAGCTCTAGGCAAGGAAATAAAATCTGAGCCAGGGCAGTGGGTCTGACCTTACAGGGATAATGAGATGAAGAGTTTGAGAAAGAGTGAGGCTGAGACTGAAGAAATGAGCCCTCATCTGTGAGAACAAACGGAGTTCCCAAAAGTAACCAGGGCAAAAGGCTGATGGATGGGAAGATCCAGGTTAGCTGGAGGCCACTGTTAAGTTTCTAGAAAAATACTTAAGGTCATTAATGGTATTTCATCTTTTTATTATTCTAAAATGTTATTCTGAGAAGCAACTTTTAGAAATTATGGCCAATGGATCCTTAGGTGACCCAGTGATTCCCACCTTCTGGCATTCACACCCTTGTATAATATCCCCCCCAACCTTAACTGCCAGAGACCTGTGACTTGCTTCTAACCAGATGAATATGGCAAAGATGAGAGAAAGTCAATCCTATGACTGAGTTAGGTTACCTAAGACTCCATCTTGTTAGCAGAGTCTCTGGGTCTCCTGTTAGCCTTGCAAACCAAGCAGGCATGGAACCTGCTGAAGTGAGCCAAGTGGGGATAACCGCACAGCTTTTGGCCATTGGCTGGCAAGAAAAAGAAGCCTTAGGTATACAGCTGCGAGGAAAAGAATTCTTCCAACAACTGCAGGATTTGGAAGTGGATTCTCCTGAGTGAAGCCTCTAAATGAGCCTACAGTCCCAGCTGCTGCCTTGATTGTTGCCCTTTGAGACCCAGAGCAGGGACCCAACTACAGTGCTTACATTCCTGATCCTCAAAGATTGTGGAATAATAATAAACATGTGACATTTTATGCTGCTAAATTTATGGGAATTTATTATGCAGCACAGAAAATTAGTACAGAAATCTTACTATGTAAAAGAAAAAAATGAAGAGCAGTAATAGTGAGTTACTTGGCCAGGTCGGGTGTTTATTAATGATCCTCAAATATCCAAAGGGCAGTTGTCTTCAATGCTCATTTCCATGATTTTAAGATTCGGTAATTCTTTGTCATGATTATTATCACCGTAAAACTGAAGAGACTGGGACAGTGATGTGCAAAGGCAACTCAATTCATTTGAAGTCTCAGCCTTTTCTGTGTCACTATCGCCTTCAATGACGTTCACAGAGGTTTCGTGGTCACTTAAACTGTCTGAAATACCCGGATTATTCTCATCCCAAGTTGAAGGCTCAAGATTTGTTTCATCATTCACTTGTTGAATTATAACCCCTGCCGAATACTTTGATTTATAGACAGGCATGAAAAATTCACCTTGTGAAGACAGTATCTCACTTTCACTCTTTGGTGCAGACAGTAACATATCCAAAGCATTCTGGTATTGCTGACGCTCTTGTTGAATTGCTATATCCTGTCCATCTCTGAGTGTGTTTTGTTCTGAATGCATGGCCTTTTCAAACTCAAATGAATCCAGTATCTTGACATCATTTGGCTTTACCGTGTTTCCCTCGGATGTGCAGCCTAAGTCTATTTTCAGGCCATGCAGCAGGTGGCGCATTTTTTCCTAGGATTAAGAAAGTAATTATGCAATCATGAGAATAATTACATTAGTTAAGTGAATTAAAACTGACTCAATGTTGTCTGCAGTGCTGCTGATCTCAGCAGGATGCATCCTTTCCACTCTCCTGTTCCCCATCCCCACAAAAAGTGCAAGGGGAAAAAAGTACTTGCTTTTAATCCATTCCTTGAGGATGTGGAAAATTTTTAAAATTTTTGTATTAGGATTTTTCTAATGAAGTTCTAAGAAAAGACAAACCTCTTTCAAACGATGTTTATTTTGTTTTACATGTTGCTCGAACAGTCGTTCTAAAAACCTACAAATGATAAAACAGTTAATGTCTCAAAACCAGAAAATCAACTAAATATAAAATAGTTATATAATGCTCAAACTACTAAAGGCTGGAAAATATTTTTTTTTTATTTATTTTAAACCAAGAGCATGTATTGGTACATTCTATATACATTGATCACATCCATTACATTTATTCTGTACCTATACATGGAAATTCCTACTCTTTTTTTTTTTTTTTTTTGTGGTGCCGGGGATCGAACTCAGGCCCTTGTGCTTGCAAGGCAAGCACTCTAATCACTGAGCTAAATCCCCAGCCCCTGGAAAATATTTTTTAGATTAGTCTTTTTCTTTCTAAAGTGAAAGACTAATCCTTCTTTGTTCTTTTAAGCTCTCCATGTAAACAAGTTTGGCTTCCACTAGGAGTTTGCTGTTATTTATATCATGGATGCTGCTATTTCTGAAAGATTATATACTACTCCCATTTTTGTGAATAGTTTTTATTAGTACATGTTTACAGTATATAATGTTTACATTCCTTGTGTGTAATTGGTGCACAGACATATCTTAGTTCCTCTTTTCATCCCCTTCCCTTCCCTCCATCTCTTGATCCCCTTCCCATTTCCTTCCCATTTGAGAAAGATCGATCTCCTTAGTTCCGATTATCTGTCTTTGTTTTTGCTATTTATTTATTTATTTGGGTTTCTCATATAGGAGAAACCATGTGCTATTTAAGCTTGTGTGTCTGATTTATTTCATTTAACATTATGGTTTCAAGGTGCATCCATTTTCCTAGCAATAACTCAAGTTTATCTTGCTTTATGACAGAGTAGTATTCCACTGTGCATAAATTTTCTTTATCCATTTGTCTGTTGATTGACACATAGGCTGCTTCCAAGATTTAGCTATTATGAACTGTGCTGTTATAAACATGGGTTTGCATGTGTCACTGTAATATGATATTTTATTTTATTTTATTATTATTTTTTTTGGTGCTGGGGATTGAACTCGGGTCCTTGTGTTTGCAAGGCGAGCACTTTAACCACTGAGCTAAATCCCCAGTCCCCAATATGATATTTTAATAAGTACAAAAATTCTCTCACACCCCCAAAGCTTGCCTCAAGTTCATGCACACATACAGGCAGACACTTTTAAAAAGCCCCTCCCTCCTTTCCTCTGTTTCACTTGTTCACATGCACCCACACTCAAAACCGAACTTGAAAGAAAATCCTCTTGTGGAGATATTTTACACTGCTTCCTAAATTATACTTGAAAAAAAAATACCTCTAATGTTAACTTAACATAATATCTTAACAGTTAGTACATACTAAGCATCACTAAGTGGTAGACATATAACGATAATTTATCTCTATTGTCAGGAGAAAAAGTTATTATAAAAACACCTCACAGGTGAGACTACCACATCTCTAAAATGATAATGTCCCTTAAGGTCACAAGTGATTAAGAAAATTTAACCTAGAGGTGCCTAGTTCCAGAGATTTTATTCTTTCCATGCTTGTCTATCATATTAATATGTCAGTATGTTTCTTGAAAGACAACTGATTTCCTTTGTTACCATCAGTGAAGTTATGAACCCACCTTATAGTAGTTTTAAATTATTTAATAAATTTTAAAAGCCCCCAAACCCGTAGATACGGTTAACATTTATAGACATATTTCTACGATTGAAATTCACACATACTGCCTGGGTACCTATTTTTTTGAATCACTTATGTATATTTTGAACACCTTTATTAACAAATCTACTTCTACACCACTTTTAATCACCGAACAGATCTCTCTCTTTCATAAATACTTTACAATTTACTCAACACAATCTTTAGTACTTTAGGTTGGTTCTGTTTTTTGGTGCTATTATAAAAATGCTACAATAAGCAGTCTTATACCCTTCAGTGAAATAGGTAGAATTTTAAATATAAATATATATGATTTTGTATACAATATTTTTTGTGTTTTTCTGGTAAAAACATAAGAACATTTACTACCTTAATCATATTTTTCTTTTTTGAGACAGGGTCTAGCTTTGTAGTTCAGGCTGGCCTTGAACTTGTGGCGATCCTACCTCAGCCTCCCAACTGCTGGGATTATATGTGTGTATCACCACACCCACCTTGACCATTTTTTTTCCCCTTAAAAAAATTTTTTTTTGTGGTGCTAGAAATGAAACTCCAGGCCTCATGCATATCAAACAAGGGCTCTGACACTGAGCTATACACCAACCCCTTGGCCATTTTTTTTTTTTTTTCAGTGCTGGGGATCAAACTCAGGGCTTTGTGCTTGCAAGGCAGACACTCTGACCACTGAGCTAAATCTCCAGCCCCGTTGGCTATTTTTTTTGTGTGTGTGTGCTGGGGACCCCGTGGCCATTTTAAAATGTACAATTCAGTAGTGTTAAGTATATGCACACTGTTGTGACACAGAACTCCAAAACATTTTCATCTGGCAAATATGAAACTCTATGTCCACTAAACAAACTTTCTTGGCCAACTTTTTAAATGAAACAGTTTTATTCCCAAAAAACTTAGGTATTTTCAATAGTGTATACCTTTATATGCCTATAATAAAAATGTTCACTTTAATTAAAAAAGCAATACAGGGAATAGAAACAATTCACTGGAAATAAAACAATTCACTTGGCATATGATTACGATTGAGAAAACATGTAGAATACATAATTTAGGCAGTGGGGCCTAGTGCCCAATGAATTTTAGGTACATAAGTGTTCATGTTAGATTCAGGATAGTTTCCTTAAAATATGCAATACTTAATCTGGTTTTGAAAACTTTCCACTTCACTTACAGTATGCACATCTAGCTTTTGACCCTTATTTTACTCGATCTAACAGTAACAGTTATAATAAAAATTCTTTTTTTCTTTTTTTTTGATGTTTGACTTTTTTGAGACAGGGTCTTGCTATGTAGTTCAGGCTAGTTACGAATTCTCTCTGTTGCCTAGACTGCCCTTGAACTCATGGTAATCCTCCTGCCTCAGCCGCTCGAATGCTGGGATTACAAGTTTGGGCCACCACGCCTAGACAGTTACAATAAAAATTCTTGCTTTTGGTTCTCATGATAGTTTCAGATATCGAGATGGGATTATGAAGCCTTGCAAATAAGAAGTGAAAATTTTATTTATTTTACAAGTCTGTTATAACCACAAGAAATAATATTTAAATGAACCAAAATTCTATTCTTTTCTATAATTCCCCCAAACTGTGAACTTGCCCCAGACTATGAATTAAACATGCATCACAATGTCCTGTCAATTATAAGAATATGATCTTGAAAAGGCAATATAACTTTCATTTCCTAATACATGGAAGTAACTTTGTAACACTAACATCATATGAAAAATATTTAATGTGCACAACTCCCATAATACAATTAAAAAAAACTAACCTGTTGGAAAATAAACCAAGTTTCAAAATTTCATTTGTTACATCTTCAATGAAGCTCAAATACAACAATTCTTCTTCACTGCAAAGGCAAGGTGACACAGAGCAGAAAAATTATTACTTATTCTGAAAACTATAGGAAACCCGAGTCAGAAATGTCCAGTTCTACTATTATAAACATGCTTCTATTATTTGTTATTATTATTAAGGGGAACATTATAAAATAAACATGTCTGCCTTCTCAAATTAGGCAAGGATAAACACTTACTAAAAAGAAGAAAATGTTACCTAACACAGTAATATTTCATAGCTGTCTGCAATACCCATAGCAGTAAAATGTAAACAGAATTAGAATGCAAAGGAGAGCAACCAAGGATGAGAGAGCAACCAGAAAGGGCCCTGGAGCTGGTGCGCCCCACCAGTTTTGCATTTCTTGACTTCTGACCATGTTCGGCAGCAGAGGCTATGAGGCATGAGTGGCCCCAGTCAGCCCCGCTCCCCACCCTCATGAGCTTTCAGGAGGCAAAGGGGAAGCTGCCCAGAAAAGCAGGAGCTTTAACTGTGTAGTTCTGCTGAGCATGGTGGCACACGGCAGCACTCAGGAGGCTGAGGCAGGACGATCACAGAAAGTTTGAGGCCAGCCTGGGTTACATAGTGAGTTCGAGGACAGCCTGAACTACAAAGTGAGACCCTGTGTCAAAGCAACAACAAAACAAAACAAAACAATTGTATAGTCCTCTTCTGCTCTGAGGACAGCATTGTGCATCATGGTTGAGAAATTTACTGAGCAGAAAAATTTCTTTTTCCAAAAAATATTTGAAGAAGAGAAAAAACTTCTAGTATCTTAATTTGTGAACAAAAGGTATAGTGGTAAATTTTTAATTACTTGGGTACATTTCTTTATTTTACTATTCTATAACTATTTCAGTAGCCATTGTAAGAAAAGTAGGACACTATTGTAAATTTGATTAATTAGCAGAAATTAGTGAATTAATAGAAAATGTAAATAGCAAGTAAGTACTCAATTACTGATAAGCAAATAGAAGATAAAGAGCAAAAATGGAAGTCAGATAATTGATGAAAATATATAAAAAGTCATTTTTAAATGATTCACAGGGTCTTGTTTAAAAGCAGCCAAGTTTAGGAATAAATAAAACTCTATAAAGTAATTATTTTCTTGAAAAAATAATGAAAACAACATTGAAACTTAGACTTGTAATATCATCAAAGAAGTGAGGAGGTCAGAAACCTCTAGGACAAGTATCCTGAGCTCGTGAGCTACTAAAAATCTGCATCTCTCTGAAACTCTTATTTTAATTTATAAAATGAATGACAATTATAGGTACTAATCATTAGAAATAGTAGATATTAATTTAGGGACAGATGTCTATTGAAGATAAACATGACTGATAATTATTCATGCCATTTCCTGCAATGCAGTATGTATTATACAATTAACACTCCAAAGCTAGTGTAAGAGAGACTAGCATTCAATTCTGACTTATATAATAAGTCTTTGACTCAACTCCTGATTTCCACTAAATCAAAACAAAGAGGTCAAAAGGATCTTACTTGGAGTAGATTTTATTCTCTGAAGGAAGCTGGGCAGCATACTGACAAAGTGCTCTAGAAGAAGAAAATCAAAATATTTTAGCAAAACAATCTAAGTATCCAATAATATTTTATATTAGTAATAATATGTTTTGCAATTTTTAAAGTATTTTCATATCCATATTCTAATTTAATCTTCTAAATAATCCAGTTGGGTATGTTAGTTAGGTATTATTTTTCCCATTTGCTAATGAGTTCTTCAAGGATCAAAGCGGTTAAGTAACTTGCCAAGGTTTTTAAACTGTTTTTCTAGTTATAAACTCACAACCCTCTAAAAAACAATACTATGGCACTTGCCTAGTATAAACAATGACAGTTTGACTAAGGTTAACATAAGGCTAAATACTTATTTTCCTACGGAAAAATTACAAACTAGTCATTATTATAAATTATAATATTTAACATATATTATAGATATTTTCAGTTATGTTACCATTAGTTATTCCAAAGTTTTTTATTCAGGTATACTCAATTACAATAGCTCAAATTTACTTTTTTGAGCAGAAACTACTAGGAAAGATAAATGCTACTCCTTTCTTTGGGTCATCTTTTTTTTTTTTTTTGGTGCTGGGGATCGAACTCGGGTCCTTGTGCTTGCAAGGCAAGCACTTTAACCACTGAGCTAAATCCCCAGCCCATGGGTCATCTTTATATTTAATCCAGACTGGCTAAAGAGCAGAATAGAAGTGCGTAGTAAGCTCTGTGTGCTGAAGTACCATGAATTCCAAGGACAGGGAGGGCAACAGTGAATTCTTCTGCGGCCTTAGCAGGACAGATCTTTCCAGCAGACGTGAGGAAGAGGCTGGGCTCTGAGGGCACTGTGTACTCCTTGCTTCCGGTCTGCTACATAACACTTCCTTTTGTGCCTTTTTGAATGTCTTACTCCTTTTCTTCCCCCTCCTTCATCTTATATCCAGTTTTGAACACTGGAAATTTGATAGCCAAAACTATCAATGACATCTTTTAGCTTCCCTACCACCTGCTAACCAATCATTTTTGATTAGGTGTAGTAGTTCATTATTGCCAAATGTGAATAGTTTTTGTTGTTGTTGTAATTGTTGTTTGGTCATGGGGGTTGAGTCCAAGGCCTCTCACATGCTAGACAAGTGCTCTAGTGCTGAGCTACATCCCCAGCCCTTTTTCTTTTTTAAATTTTGACACAGGGCCTTGCTAAGTTGCTCAGGCTGGTTTCCAACTTGCAATCCTCCTGCCTCAGTCTCTGAGTAGCTGGGATGATAGGTGTGTGACACCACACGTGGTGAGACTTTTGAGTGCCTCCACATACACAGCAGGGACAGATCAAGTACTGGCACATGGGAAATACTGAAAATCACAAATTATGGCTCCTCAAGTAGTAAGATTCTTCAGTCCCATTGGTGCCATGTGAACTGGTTAACATCACTGCCAGAGGACTTGTCACAGGGAAAATCCATTTTTGTATGAGTACTGATGACAAATAATGCAAGCCAGTGTCTCTTTTTCTCTTATAAATGAATTTGAAAGTAATTCATTGAAACCTTTATTGAGCATCTAACTTTGTAAAATATCCTTAGTAAAACTAACACTGCCACTGAAGAACTGTGTAAGAGTAAAATACAAGAGGGGCTGGGGATTTAGCTCAGTGGTTAGAGTGCCTGCCTAGCAGTGCACAAGGCTCTGAGTTCAAATCCCAGCACACACACACAAAAAAAGTAAAATACAAGAGATGAGAACATATAATTAAAATAGTACATTGTAAATACTACATGTCTGTTTATACAGGAAAGTAGTTAGATAAAAACAGCAAAAATGATCTCTCCTGTCAACTGTTTACCTTTGTGAGGAATGCTGCAGAGTGCCGTCTTTAATTTCGTCCCATGTCAAGCCATCTCCTTGTAATGACAAAGGGGTTACTTTTTCTTTCGTCCCATATGTCATATAATTGGACGCCTGAGAATGTAACAAAAAGAACAACTCTTTATTGCTTCAGAAATACACTATGAAAACAAAGCATAGCAAGTTTCAAGGAAAATTAATAAAGAAATCCAGTAGGTAAGGGTGATGAACCTATTATTATAAAAAATGTTGTGAAATAATTTTCCTCTCTGATTAGCACTTTTTTCTCCTTAAACTTATTTAAAGTAAAATAAAATGACTTTTTGTATTTTAATGAGCAATATTTTAAATGACATCAAGAAATCACAAATAAACATATAAAGAAAAAAATGAAGAAAATTTACAACTTTTAAGTAAATTTGAGAAAAAAATCCATTATTCAGAAATCCAGATATCTCACCTGTTTCAAATGTCAGTATGTCGAAAGCAGTGGTAGCACTGGCAGTGTGAATGGTAACACTAACAAACAAACAAAATAATGGCAGCTTACTTTATAGAATCCTCCCTACTGGGACAGGCATTTACCTTCATTATTAGATTTAATCTTTAGAAGCCTAATGCATGTAAAGCACTTTACAGTTTTAGAAGTGTGGTTAAAATATGGACCTACTACAGTCAGTATTCTACTGGTGTCCTCGAGGCATCTGGCAGCACCCCTAATTATGGAGCAAGGGGCTGCACCATTTTCTTGCAGGGTTGTGGGTGAACTTTTGGAGCACCTTGTTATAAAGATGGACTTCTTTAGCTTCGGTTTATTCAATTACCTGCAGAGCTAACTCTTTTCATAAAAGTCAAGTCAGTAACAGTTACTATCAATTAAACCCTGACCAGGCTAGAACTTCACCTGCACTTTTTTACTCCTCCCAATGACCCTGCAGGTTAACTACAGGTTTGCTTGCTGAGGATACTCAGCTCCCAGGGCATAAGGGTTCTGCCCTTGAGCTCAAGAGGCGGGCCCTGTGTCACACGGCTGGCATTAAAGGCACACACACCATGCCTAGCTCACATCGGACTTTTGAAAACAATACTTACTGTATTTTATTCATCCATTTATCTGTCTAGCCAGCCAACCATCTAGGTGCTAATAAGAAATGATTTTCCAGATTTGGTAGGATCCATTTAGCCATTCCAAGAGAGCTATAACCATTTACAAGCAGGCAAACCGTCTGTGTACTGGCTGTATTATATATAACAAGTGCCATTAAGACATTATTCTTCACAGTCCAAACAGCTATACATATTCCATGTAGGTCAAAGCAGCTGTAATTGAAATGTGGCAACAGAAAAAGGTCTCATATTTATTACCTGCTTTGTGTTCACTTCTGAATCTGTCAATTTCTTAACCTCAGATGCTCCCAAATCAGAATTAAAACTGTAATATTAAAGAAATGATGTCACTCCTTCAAAACATAAACGTTTGATGATAAGCTTTCTTGTCTAAAAAAAACCTCAAACATAAGAAAATGAGATCCATTTATCTATTTTTATAAAATGGACAGTTTCTAATGATATAATCAGGAAAAAGGGGTTTAGATTAGATATCTTTCTTTTTTCAAACCAATTAGATCTCAGTCAAATGTACAGTAGGAGAGGTAAAATGAGGACTATTATCTTTATAACATTCATAAATATAATCATAAAAGGATATGATCTACTGTACTTGCTTTCCTTATTTCTTTCCCATTTGACAAGTTCTATCATAGATTCAATTCCTCAACTTTTGATTAAATATATAAATTCATCTGAAATTATAGTACCTCTTATCTATACTCACATAAAAGGATATTTTTCTACTTTCTAAAATAATTAAAATCTACTACCAGATAAATTGTTGATGTAACATTATAAGATTTGTTTGTTTCTCTAATCATATGGCAAACTTTTAATGAGTATTTATCATGTACCAGGTGTGACTCCACGTGAAAACATTATAAACATTATTGAGGCAAATTATACTTATTTCCAAACGTGAGCCCAACTGTGTACATCATTC
This sequence comes from Hystrix cristata, assembly GCA_004026905.1. NCBI lineage: Eukaryota > Metazoa > Chordata > Mammalia > Rodentia > Hystricidae > Hystrix > Hystrix cristata. Next base: position 11,567 of record PVJO010026841.1, read on the forward strand.
CTTGGCCTGCTGCTACACAAGTGAATCTGTGCAGGTTAGGGAACACAAGGGCAGCTGGATAAAAGGCTGGGTTTTCTTTCTCTTACTCCATTATTTTGCCACTTTTAAAACAAATCAATGTGCATATTTACACAAGTGCTACCTGATGACATTTTAAGGATTATCTGAAAGTATACTATTTAAAGGCATACAAAAGTTCAAGAGCTATGTTTGAAACAGTAAAACAGGTAACGTTCATCTTTATGAAGAATTTGACAATTTTAATAGCTATTTATTTTTTCAACAATTACTCTGATGATTCTGAAGATAAAATGAAAAGAAGTCATATGAATCTCGTTCCAGTCAAAAGGTACTATCAGCCTCAAGCCTGCCATATAAAGTGCGCAAGAGAAAGCAAGGAATATTGCTTAATTTTCATTTCCTGGAGTTACTGTTGGTTGTTAACATACCATACCTGCTTAATTCCGTCTGGGTTTCAGCTTCTATCTGTTGATCTGTAAAATCCTTCCTCCTTTTGGCAGGTGTATAATATCGATACTGCGACAGGAAAGATTTTGCTTCTGTTTTTAAAGTGCGTGGAGTGAATGGCAACTGTTTGTTAGAAAAGAAGTCAGCATGTTTTTCCAAAAGATCCCCACTGGGTGCTTTGGAGATGACTAACTGAAACCGGTGGGAATTTGGGAGCGCACTCCTAGGTCTTCTGCCATACATCATTCCAGAGCACGGTTTTCTGGGATCAGAGGTTATACAATCCATGCTGGATGGAGAGGAACTGCAGTTCTTCGCAGTACCATTCATGAGGACTTTATCAGATTTATGCGGACTTAGCTGCGTCTCTGAAGAAGGTAGGAGTGCCTTTGCAAAGGATGGAAATCCATTCACTTCTTCTATCGACATGTCCTGTTTTTGTGGTTCCCCTGAAGGCTAAGAACATTTGATTTGAAAGTCATCAACTGCATTAGAAATTCATACAGTTGGGGATGTCCAGATTTATTTTCATTTATTCTTCACACCAACTTCTCAATAGTCCCACAATTATTACTTTTTTTTTAAGGGGTGCTGGGGATTGAACCCAGGGCCTTACATGTATGAGGCAAATGCTCTACCACTGAAGTACATCACCCAGCCCCTACCCTTATTTTACAGATGAAGAAATTGAATTGCAGGATCTTACAGATTTAGACAGAAGCTGAACCTATGTCCTTTACCATTACATTATTTTAAAAACTCATTGAAAATTATGTAATTTTAGTTTTTTATACTGTGTGGAATCTTAAACTGATTTTCATTCCTTTCCTGGTGATGAACAAACCAGTCAACCTAAGTACTGATTTACCTATGTAAAGAAATTGCAGATAACTGGATATTATGACTACTTTCTAAAATAGGTCAAGTCACCTATTTCCTTTTTAAGTTTTCTATTTTATCCCAAGTACAAGGCAAAATTATTGAAAGCAAGTTAGTATGTTGGCATTGATTTTTGAGTCATTGTTGTGCTATTTAGTAAATGACTTCAGTATATTAGTTTTAAAAAGTGTTCCCAAACTAGATTCACACTACAGTTTATGTACCCAAAGAGTTTGGCTCCCTGGAAAGAAATTTCAAAGTACAATCTGAAAAAATCCAATAGGGCTATTAATTAATAACAGGAATTATTTACACTTACAGGAACAGTATTAGCTAAGATCAGAGTAAGCAGCAATACATAAGGCACTAAGGAATGGCTGTAAAGAAATTCCTTATCAGTAGTGGTGTTTTGCTAAAATGAAATACCAGAGTCTTTAAAAATAGAAATACAGGGCTGGAATTAGCTCGGTGGTAAAGCATTTGCCTAACATGCACAGAGTCTTATGTTCAATTCCCAGCACTGCACTAAAAAAAAAAAGCACACTTACCTGTCTAAAATGGGCTGGAAAAACTGGTTCTGAACTGATTGAAAACATGGACTTTTTCTATATTTTCTTATCCCATAATCTCTACTTGGTATCCTACATTTTCTTTCCTTGTAAACCAGTAGAACACAGTATGAAATCGACTGTACAAATATGCTTTTTGAAATTATATAATTGTCTCCTTTAGTAAGGAGTATCAGATAGCTTGGGTAGATAGTTCCACAAAATAGATGTAATACAATGGCATATTCACTACAACCTGAACAGCATATTAGTGCAAAGTTCTGAAATCATAAAAGAGTTAGTCAATTATGTGTCTATGGAACAAGTCTGGAGGTAAAATGATCATTCACTGTTATTCCATGCTTACAATCTGATGTGACCTGTGGGACCTGTTGTAAACTTTCTGTGGCTCAGAATCTATGTAAAGCAATAATCATTACATAGTTCACATATTCTTATGTTTTCATGTCAAGAACACTTACTCGGTTTTACAATTCCACAGAACTGGCTACTAAGTCAGTCTTTCTCGGGGATAATATCAGAAGAAATGGTGTACAAAATTTTTCAACTGTCAGAGTTTCAAACAGTTGAATCAATTCAATAAGAGGGGGTACAGATTATTTGAAAATCTGACTAATATTTTACAAAAATGTTTCAAATTATATTTGATAAAAGAAGAAATGGGTAGCTTTTAATGTTGACCATTTAAAAAAATGTCTCTCATATACATTCAGAAATAGAGAGCATACCCACATATTCACTTGATCTTATAGTGCACAGTGTTACACCAGTGTGAGGAGATAGAGAGTTCTGGCAAAGGGGTGAGTAACTGGGGCGGGACACAGCTGAAGAAGGAGCTTAGGAGGGTCCTAAAGGTGATGACGTGGGAATCTGTGTGAGGGAAGGAGAGCAGCCTGAGGGCGTGGGCAATCATAAGAAAGGTTTTTGGGGTATGATCTCCTGTACATAAACAATGAAGATGTTCAGAGGCCAAAGATAGCATTTTCATTTTAATTGTAGCAACCTTTTTAGTGAGGATAGATAATAGGCAGAAAGAGTGTCTGTTAGCCAAAAATCCATCTAATTATCAAAATATCTTGCCCAGAGTAACAGTTTTAAGGCAGTTTGGATGTATCTAAAACATTTATCATCAAGGCTTGTCAAAAGTGTATACAAGTTGCAAATTACTCTGAATTATAAATGGAGTCAACAAAAGTATATATAAAAGCATAAAGGAACTGCTTTACAGAGACAAAAAAGTCACAGGGTTATAGGCATTATAGGCACTGAAGAAAAAATGAATAGAAAACATATTTACATATATATTAAAATATATAAGTAATATATTTTTATATAATTATAGATACAAAAATACATAGATATACTAAAATACACAATTTAAAAATTTTCCACAAACCTCACACTTATCTCAAAACACTATTATTAATTTATATAAAAAATGTGGAAAAATAGGTTCGGGGTTTAGCTCAAGTGGTACAGTGCTTGCCTAGCAAGTGCAAGGCCCTGAGTTCAATCTCCAGCAGCACCCCCCTGCCAAAGTGGAAAAACAGAAGCATTTTAAATTTTCAGTTAAAAAATACAGTTTTTAAAAATGAAAATATACTTGTGAGTCAAACATCGATGAACAGATTCCCAGATGGCAAATTATAGTACAGAGCATATAGCAGATTTATTCTTAAAGAAGTAGCTCTATTCTTGGTCTTTTTATCTAGATAACAGCTTGGGGGGGTTCTCAATCATAGTCACTGCTTTCCCTGAAGGCTCCCAAATCTATTTTCAGCCCAGATCTCCTTCCTGACACAGACGCTTCCATCCAGCTATTTACTGAATATATCAGATGTTCCTAAAGTACCTCAAATCAAACTTGTCCACACAAATAAACTCAGATCTTATGTATTACCTCTGCCCCAGAAGAAAGCCTGCACTTGGTCCTGCCACCGTTATTTCAAGTGAATGATACACTGCCATCCTCCCAGACTCCCTGGACAAAAACATGGGCCCCTCTTTACCTCCTGCCTCTTGCCCTTCACATCACTGAATCAGTCACCAAATCCTAGGTACCCTACTTTCTATACAAATATCTTTAAAAAGTTTTCCTTGTGTTCTCTATACTGCCTTAGGTCAGGTTAATTGTTCTTTCCAAGATTATTGTAACCATTCCATAATTAGTTTATGCTTTACTGTGACCAGTGTAGTCTTTGTAAATGGTATGATGACACAAATGCCCAACTAATGACTGGTTCATAGCTCCCCCATGCTTCTCAAAGAGCAAAAGTCCAGATTCATTATTAAGGCAAAAATACTCTTAGTTTTCTGCCTAGTGATATATCACTTCTTCATTTGCAATGGATAAGGCCGGAATAAAAAATACAGCACAAATATGACGTGTGATCAAAAACTACAGCGAATGTTTAAATTTAAAAAATGTACTAAAAGACATTGCTATTAATTCCCTTCAAAACAGTCATCCTGGCTTTGACTACGAATTATCCCACCATTCTCGCCACTTTCTGATGCGGTTCTGGAAATCTCTTTCAGGCGCGTCTGGTTGTGCTGTTGTGGCTGTCTTGATGTCTTGAGTAAGTTTAAAACATTTCCGTTTCCTGGTCATTTTGACTTTGGGGAAGAGCCAGAAGTTGGGTGGTGCCAGATCCAGTGAATAAGGTGGATGGGGACCCATTGTAATGTTTTGTTTTGGGTTTTTTTGTGGGGGGTGCGGTGCTGGGGATTGTAATGTTTCTGTGAGCCTACCTTTCCACTGGATGACGCCCAGCAGCAGCGCTCTCCATTATTTCTGATCATACTCTCACAAAAGAGAACTTCCAGAGCTAACTTCAGAAAGTGGCAAGAACAATGGGATAAATGTGTTTGAAGTGAGGGGAAGTATTTTGAGGGGGATTAATGGCAACATGTCTTTTACTGTAATAAATCAAAAAATTTTAACCATTCATTGTACATTTTGATCATACCTTGTATGTACTGAAATGTTTCCGGGTAAAATCCTACAGTACCTCTCTGAGATGGAGGTAGTAAGCGAGGACACAGATGAAATAAAACTGGCCATGAGCTGGCTGCACCTGGATGACTGGCACATGTGAGTTCATTACATGCATCATGGCTAAGTTCTGTTTACTAGGGACACAAAGTAGATTTAACATTAGAAAGTGTTATAATTTACTATATTAACAGACTGAAAGAGAAAAGTTACATTACCATTCTAAGAGATGCAAAAAAGGCACTGGGTAAAATTTTTCAGTCATGAAAAAGGAGAAAAGAAACTACCTCAGCAAACTACAAGCAGAAGAAAATTTCTTTAATCAGATGTTAAAGGGGATCACAAAAAACCAAAAGCAAAAGCCAAGGTCAGAAAACTACAACATGCAGGCCAAACCTGACTCTGTCTTTTTTAACTAATAAGGTTTTAGTGGAACACAGGTAAGCCAATTCATTTAGGTATTGTCAATGGTTGCTCTCCAGTGGCAGAGTAGTTGCGACAGAGACTATGTGGCCTGAAAAGTCTAAAATTTTCATCATCTGGCTTTTGACAGTAGTAAAAGTTCACTGACCCTAAACTTCAGCAAAAGCTTACCAAAAAGAAAGGTTGCACCAGAAATGAAGTACCTTAGAAACACTTGCTTTTAAAACAGTAAAATTACAATCTTACCTTTTGTAGAGTGTTAAAAAGTGACTTGAAATTATTTTTACAATTGGCCTGAATTGAAGTTTTAGTTAATTTAAACTCTTTTTCACATCGTGCTAATTCTCTTTTGAGCTTTTCTCTCCGTTGTTGGTCTGCATCTAAAAGGGAAAACAAACATCTAAAAATATGCAACAAAAGAGAAAAAGTAACTTTTTTGGTTTTAGTAGACTAATGAAATGGCTTATTTTTCTTATGTAAAATCTTTATACTATGAGATGTAAATAAAAAATATATTTTACTATATAAAGAGATACTTTATAGAAACTCTAAATGGGTTGACTAAAGAGCATAAACATAATGGGAAACACTGGGCAAGACCAGAGGTGTAAGAAAGCAATTCCAGCAGATATTTATAGATATATAAAGGTTTGAAATGCTCAACCATATTGTTCATGACTGTGTAATCACTGAACAGAGTTTGATTAGTTTATAGACTTCTCCCCCAAATGAAATATATTATCAACAGTGTCACATGCTATTAAAATATTAAATGTTACATGACTAAAAATGAGATTATGGCCAGGGGTAGTGGCACACACCTGTAGTCCCAGCTACTCGGGAGGCAGAGGCAGGAGGATTGATCACCTGAGCACAGGAACTCAGGGCCAGCCTGGGCAATATAGTGAGACCTTTTCTCAAAACAAACAACAAACCAAACTCAAACACAATGCAGGAAAACAGTTTGACAGCTTCTTAAGAAGTTAAACATATTGTAGTAATTCTTTCCTATCTCAGGGGGTATGGTGGACTTATTATTGTGGTCAATTTGAACCAGAACGCCCAGCTGGACTGAGTTGGTGTGGTTCTGGGCGTAGAGGATCCACCTGAAGATTGTTGGAGACACAACATAAAGGAGAACGGGAGCAGAAGATAGGGCTGGCTGTTTCCCAGGAGAAGCTCTGCTGCAGCTGGTTCTCCTGAACGGGACTTGGCTGTTCTCGCCGAAAAAGGAGCTTGGGGCCTTGCTGTCATCGCGGATGGCTGTTGTTTGCTTCGGGGGAGCTGTGGTCTTCACCTCTGCTGAGAGCATCATATCCTAGTTCCAGGAAAGATTTCTTCAGCCATCATCTGCAGACACGGACATACACGGGACAGTGCTGTGGGCTCCCAGCCCTTGATTGGATCTTTTGGATCTCCAGTGCATAGACAGACATTTGGCACTCTTCCTGGATTTGGCTTATGGGTGAATGTTGTAATTTATAAATGTCCTGTATTAAATCTGCTTTCTTGCAAACCATTGACTCTAGAAAGGTAACCAATACAGGCAATTCATTCCAAGATGCCCAGTGAACACTGAAGCTGACCACAGGTAACAGAACATCATAAAGTGAAACAGCAGAAAGCAAAATAGCAGGTAAGAGGTGACTACTGTTATTACCACATGACCTAGCATTTCCATTGTCAGTAATGTAATTATTTTTCAACAAAAATGCTATAAAAAGTAAAGCCTCCCTGGTACCCTATAAAATACATAGAATTTTTATGTCAATTAAAAATAAATGTTTAAGTGTCTAAAATAATTTTACATTAAAAAGGACATGTTCCAGTATCAAAAAATAGTAAAGCCTATCTAACATATTAGAATATAGAACTATTTAAACAATTATATTTCAGTTTTGATACCATGAAGATTGAACTGATGAACTCATCAGTCTACTGTGACAGAAGAGTGTAGGGGAAAACAGAGATGGGAGCTGAGTGTGGCTACTGGGAGGCTGATGCTGAAGGATCAAAAGTTCAAGGCCAGTCTGGAAAACTCAGTGAAACCCTATCTCAAAATAAAATAGAAGGGATTGGGGTGTAGCTCAATGGTCCAGTGCTTGCTAACATGCACAAGGTCCTAGTTTGATCCTTGGTACTGTAAACAAAACAAAACCAACCAACTAAACAGTAATAACAAAAAACAGAGATGGGTTAAATCCACAGATTTCCTTTTTTATATAAAAAACCTGTTTCTAAGTGAGCCAAACTGATTATAATGAACATCAGCACTATAGAATAAGGAGTTATAATGATGATTAATTATACTTTAGTTTTAAGATTACACTCTTTGCAATTCTTCTAGTTCTAGCCATAATTGTTTTGTCTAGCATGACCCCGGGGGGGTCATGCCTCAATGGACGGAAAGCAGAAAATATCATGTATAGACACTAAGTCTAAATTTAAAAACCAAAAATGGAAGCAAGTCTTTACCCCCTTTAAAATGCTGTCCATTCCCAAATTTTTATCTCTGTCCTGGAATTTTCTCCTGAATTCCAGACTTGTACTCTTAACTCCTGGGGAGCACCAATTGGATTTCTAATAGGCATCGATTTCAACCTTTAAACAACCACGATTGAACTCCTGATTCACTTCTTCCACCAAATCTTTTCCTCTCATATTCCTTACTCTAGTAAATTAGAACTCTTCCAGGTCTTAAGTATTGACGGTCATCCTTCATCCATTAATTTCTCTTTTCCCCCTCACATCTTACCTTCATTAAATCCCTTAATTAATACTGTTGATATACGGGAAATGTCCCCAGAATCTAACCATACTGTTTCCACTGCTACTATTCTGGTCTAAGTCACCACAATTGCTCATGTGGATTACTGTCTTCTTACTAGTCATTCTGTTTCTGCAATGGTCCTTTACAAGACTATTCTCAACACAGGGCTGGAGATACTTTTAAAAGTTAAAAAAAATTGACTCTTCAACTTGTTTGAGACCCACAAATGGCTTCCAGCTTCACTCAGCATGAAGGCCAAAGTTCTTGTAATGGCCATACCTCTATGTGATCTGCATTCTTTCTGTCCCATCTCAGTGACCTCATCTACCACTCTTTGGTAGGTTTACTTCACATCAACCATAGAGCTCCCCTCACTGTTTTCTGAATTCACGAATCATGATGCCATTTCAAAGCTTTTATACTTGCTGCTTCCTTTGTCTAGATTGCTCTTTTCCCAGGTAGCCATATGCCTTTCAATTCTTTCAGGTCTCAGCTCAATTGTCACTTTATCAGTAAGGCCTTCTCCTTCATGAGATTCCCAATTATCTTTATCCTGCTACATTTTTTTCCTTTGCATTTATCACTATCTGATATATTCTACTGATTTGTATTTGCTTATAGTTTGTCTCCTTTAATTACGATGTACGCTCTAAAAGCAAGAAATTTGTTTTGTTCACCTCTTTAGCTCCAGTCTTTAGAATACTGTATTGCACAGTAGGGGCCCAATAAATATTTTCTGAATTAGTCAATGAATACACTCTAGTGAACTAAAGATGATATGTAAAACAATTAATTTTTTAATGGGTGAATTTGTTTTTTTTTTTTT
>PVJO010026842.1:0-20513 GCA_004026905.1 Hystrix cristata
AGTTTTTTATTTCTTGGATATTTTTATGGATCTGTTTCACGGGCTCCATTTCTTTGCTAAGTTGTATATTCAAATTTTCGATTGTTTTTCTTAGTTCCTCTGTTTTTTTAATCTGTGTCTACCCTGAACTCACTAAGCAAATCTTTCATTATGCTGGTCATCTCTTTCCTGACCTGGTCTATTACCTCTAGCTTGATGTTCTCTATTGCCACACCTATCCGTTTTTCAACTTCTGTTTCTATCATCTCTGAGAATTTGATTGGGTGGCTTCTGAGTTCCTCGATGTTATTGTCCTCTGTATTTATTCTGGGTGGGCTGGGGGTCTGGGGTTGTGTTTTGCCTCTATGTCTGGTCATTTTCTTTGTATACATCTGTACTTTATCCCTCTTGGCTTGTTCTCCAAGTTGGTTTGATATTTTCTTTGTACGAGGTTACAACAAGATAGATAATAGTGTCCTCCTCGGGAATGTCTGTTTTTTGTGGTTTCTTCTGGGTATATGTATTTCTTGGCTCTTATGACCTTTAGGCCTCCAGGGTTATCTTCAATGACAAAGTCGAGGTTGACTCTACTTGGTAATGTTGCCTTCAGAGAGGGGAAGGGAAAAGAGAGTAACAAAGAAAAGGCTGAAAGAGGGACAATGGGAGAAGAAAGAAGAAAATAGACAAATATACAAACAGACAAAAAAATAGCTGGGGGAATAGCAGAGGATAGTGTTACCTGTGTTGACAGCCCGACCTTGTGCATATATTTTGATGGATCCAGACCCTGCCAGTGCATGGGCTGGCTCTGTGCCCCAGGTGTAGCCACCTGGGGCGGACGGTGGGGGCTGGGCCTAGCCAGGCCCGCCAAACTGTCTCACCTCACTCTGCCGTATCCTGTGGATTAGGAGGCTGGCGGCTCTATTCACAGGCCACCCCGCCAAAGCCAGGCAGGTCCCTGCAGCTAGCAGTCCAGTTAGGGAACCTCCGGGTCTGGCTCTGTGCCCCTGGTGTAACCACCTGGGGCGGAGCCCTCCTAATTCTTAAGGAGAGCGCTGGAGTTGATAGGGAAGCTGACTACAACCTCGTGCCTGGCATATCTGTTGAATGTTCTTTCTGCACAGTGATGCTCTTAGCTAATGTCTCTGGTGTGACACTTCTACCTGCTATAATGCAACCCTACTGTGAAAGTTTACCTGGTCACTTCTGTATGTTGGGCTATGAAAATTCGTGGAAGGTTTGACATGTTCAGTATAAAGCTACTCCTCATACCATTTGAATGTGGCTGTCCTCAGTTTGGTGGTGCAAGGAGTTGCCTCTGCCTTTTCCACATTCAGCAATATTCAAGAAATTACTCTTTTTTTTCTTTTTTCTTTGGTGCTTGGGATCAAAGTCAGGGCCTTATGCTTGCAAGGCAAGCACTCTAACCACTGAACTAAATCCCCAGCCCCTCAATGAACTATTCTTATCCTTGGATAATTGTTTGTTGCATTTTTGTGTAGACTAATGGAGCTGCAAAACTCCTATTTCTCCACCTTGCTGATGTCACTTTCTACTGTTCTCACAGTTATAATTTTGGCAGATATCCCAAAACAACTCAATGGAGAAATAAGAGTCTTCATAACGTGATACTGAGATAACTGGATATTCATATTTAAAAGAATTAAATTGGACCCCTATTTCATACTGCATACATAAACTAATTTAAAATGGATCAGATAACCAAATATGAAAGCTAATACTATAAAGCTTTAAAAAGAAAGCATGATTAAATTCTATTGACTTTGAATTAGTCAAAGATTAATCAGATATAGTACCAAAAACACAGCCAGTAAAAGAAAATATGTAAATATTGGACTTTGTAAAAAAAATAAAAATCCCCTTCAAACAAACTACATAAATTAAATTAAAAAGAAAGATACAGACAGAGAGAGAATTTTTGCAACTTTTATATGCACCATGTATTTAGACTTCAATGTATGGAGAAATCTTGTCATTCAGTAATAATACATAAATACAGTTTTAAATGGACAATAGGTTTCAGTACACATTTCTCTAAAGAAGATATACAAATGGCCTTGTGTAGGAAGACTTACATACAAATATTTAATTATTCTGCTGTTTATCAGAGCACAATTAGTAATAACCCAAAAAAGTTAAACTAACTATCATTTAGTGAGTAAATCATCAAAATTTAGCACATTCAATTCAATGGTATACTATTTAGCAATAAAAAGTATCCATCTGTATAAACCTTGAAAACATTTTGCTAAGTCAAAAAGTCAGACAAAACACTCCATTTTATGATTCTATTCAGTGGAAATGTTCCAGAATAAATCCATAGAGGAGAGAATTAGGTTAGTGTTGTCTAAAAGTTTGGATAGTAGGAGAATGAAGAAAAAATGCTGGCTACTGTAGAATTAATTATGTAGGTTTTAAACATGTTCAGCTTAGGTTAGAGTGTTGATTTTACAATTACTTAAATTTATTAACACATTGAATTTCACATTTGAAACAGGGAGGATCTTATTTTATGTGAATTATGCTGCAACAATTCTTTGTAACATGAATGAACTAAAGAATTAAAATTAACTACATAGTCTAGTGGAAACTAATATTAAAAAAATGTTCATAACTAAAAGGAAAATCTATGTATTTGAGAACATATTACTTTACTTTAGCATTCATTCTGTTTTTTTTTTTTTCCTGAAAATGCTACCAGACACAATTTAGGCATAGCATAGTAGTAAAATACTCAGTTGATCTTAAACGTTTTTTGTTAAAATTCTGAATTAAGGTTTTATTGGACAGGTAACCTTAAATATATTATCTAATTTTTCTATTCTTAAATTATTTCATCAGAAAAATAAGGATAGTTATTAGCTTCTACTACGAGTTTGTTGTTAAAAATTCAAATATTTATTAGATGTGAAGTCTCTGGATATGTGATAATCTGATAGTAAACTGTAAATTTCTTTGAAGCTATTATGCTTATTATGGATCAAATGATGGAAAAATGAGTTCTTCATAAACAGGGCCTCATTTTCCACATTTTTTTTTCCTTCAGGTGTCTTCAATGCCCTGGGTTTGCCTGTGACTCAGTGTCCACTGGGTTTGAATACCAAAGGACTTCCTCTCGGAATCCAGGTTGTGGCTGGACCCTTTAATGATCACCTGACCTTGGCTGTGGCCCAGTACTTGGAGAAAAGTTTTGGGGGCTGGGTATGTCCTGGGAAGTTTTAGCAGCACATTCTCCAGGTTAAAGTGGGTATATGAATATATTTCTTTTGATTGGGAGAGATGGGATCACCAGCAGGGAAATAGATGCAGAAAGGTAGAATTTATTCACATTCAATTATTCTTCTGCTTTTATTTATTTCATTGTTATTCTTACTATAATGGTCATAATTTATTTACACTTTCATTTAATTATAGAAGGCACTCATGTAAAAAGACAAGGGCAATAAAACTTCCAAATGCTGTAATGGTCTCTGTTTTATATTAAGTGTGGAGACCAAAGGAGGGAATACTTAATTCTGAGAGCATCTTAAGAAACGTCACAGAAGAGTTTATGATTAAACTGAGAATAGAAAGACACATATGTGTTTTCCAGCATGGAGTAAAACAATTCTATTCAAAATGACTGATAATAACAAAACAAAGCATAAGACTGCATAGTATATTTGTACAGCTGTACACTGGTAAGACACTTTTGGAACCGCTGAGGGGTAAAGATGGAATGAGACCATAACAACAAAGGACTTCCAATATCAAAAGGTTAAAAAACTATTTCAAATTTCTCTCCACTAAGGTCTTGACAACTATTATGGAAATCAGCGTAAAGAGTCCTCAAAAAACTAAAAATAGAAAGTCCATTTGACTCAGTTATTCCTCTTGTAGGTATATTCCCCAACATAAATGTATTATATTGCAGTGATACACACATAGTCACGTTTATGGCAGCACATTCATAATAGCTAACTCTTTGAAGCACTCTAGATATCCATCAGTAGATGAATGGGTAACGAAAGTGTAGTATTTATGTACAAAGGAGTACTTCTCTGCCATAAAGAAAGATAAAATCAAATCGCTTATAGGAAAATGAATGCACCTTGAGATCATAATGTTAAATAAAATAAATCAGGCACACAGGTTAAATATCACAGGGTTTATTTTGTATGAGAAACCGTAAGTACAGATAAAAAGCAAAATCAAAGATAGATGGTGGGAAATAGGGAAACAGATGATTTGCAAAAGCAAAGGAGACCAGGAAGTAATGAGAGGCAGAGGAAAGGTAGGGGAAGGACTTTATAAAAGAATTAAAATGTGTTGTGTGCATGTACCAACTTTCATTCCCAGAAGGAATAGAATCACTATGTTCTGCAAACATAATAATAATAAAAAAATTAAAATTCAAAAGAAGAGATCTAGAATCAGTGGTACCTGTATAAAAATGGTCACACATTGCACTCACATTTTTGTTTCCAAATACTTTTTTTTCCAATTAAATGAACTCTGTTTTCTTGGTGGAACAACTTCCCAGGACTGAGAGAGAGAAACTATTAGAAGAATCAACTTAAAGCCAGGACTTGAAAATACATGAAGGAGGAAAAAGAATTAAAAGGAGTGAATAAACAAGCCTTGTATATGCCATAAAATAGCATTAGAAGAGCAAATGTTCAAGTCATTGCCATTCAAGAGAGAGTAGGCAACTGCAAATGGTTAGAAAGTTTATTAAAAAAAATAAAAGAAAGAAAAACTCCAAATCTGAAGTGATATGAATATCTAAGTATAGAAAGGTCATAGATCAAAAGTCAGATTCTAAATAAATAAGATAAAATGTATAATACTGCAGCACTCAAAACTCAAAGACCAAGAGATGATCTTAAAAGCAGCAATAGAAAGATGAAAATAAAATGCAGAATGTTCAACAAGACAGCAGACCTTAGGTGCTCAGCATGTCTCTGCTGAGAAGTGGAAAAGACAAGAAAATGATCTACTTCACTCTGATATTTGAGACAGAGCATCAGAGTATAGTGCACGTGTGGAACAGACCTTTCTGAGCACACAGACATACGGTGGCCTTATTAAGAAGGAAACTAAACACATAGTATCTATTACCTGTTCTCTGAAGATCACAACATGAGAGCGAGAGCAGCTTCACTGGTGGAGTGAGAGTAAAAACGAGGTCCCTTGGGGTTCTCAGTCACACCACAGGTGCTGAAGGCCATCCATCACTGATGAAGAATCTGGGCAGCATAGGCAGTCCGGCGTCCTCCAGTATGGTCATCAGTGGGTGGGACGGTGTCCTGCACAGGTCTACCATGTTGTGTGTGCAGGCCTGGGCAAGACGTGTGGTCTGACATACTCTGATATGGTCGTCAGTGGGCGGGATGGTGTCCCGCACTGGTCCACCATGCTGTGCACTCAGGACTGGGCAACATGCGCCATCCCACGTCCCGGATGAGGTCATCAGTGGGCGGGACCACATTCTGTGTTGGTGCGCCACACTGTGCACACATGCCTGGGCAGTATGGACGGTCCAGCGTCCCCTGATGATGTCGTCAGTGGATGGGACAGGGCCCACGCCCATCTGGGGCAAAGAGCATGCAAACCTGGGCAGAGCGGGTGGTCTGGCATCACCCGATGAGGTCGTCAGTAGGCGGGATGATGTTCTGCACCAGTCTGCTGCACTTCGTGCACAGGCCTGGGCAGCACAGGCGGTCCAGCGTCCCCCAATGAGGTTGTCGGTGGGTGGGACACTGTCCCGTGCCATTCCGCTGTGCTGTGTGTGCAGGCCGGGGCAGCGCAGGTGGTCTGGCATTCCACGATTAAGACGTCAGTGGGTGAGACGGGGCCCACACCAGTGTTCGGTGAATGACGTGCAAATCTGGGCAGCGTAGGGGGTCCGGCGTCCACAAATGAGGTCATCGGCAGGCAGGACGGGGTCCTGCTCCGGTCCGCTGTGCAGTGCATGCAGGCCTGGGCAACGCGGACAGTCTTGTATCCCCCGATGAGTTCGTTATTGGGCAAGAAGGGGTCCTGCGCCAGTCTGCTGTGCCATGCACTTAGGCCTGGCAGCACGGGTGGTCCAGTATCCACCGATGGGTTGGTCGGTGGGTGGAAAAGGGCCGGCAGCATTCTGCGGAGAAAGGCACGCAAATATGAGCAGTGTGGGTGGTCTGGCGTCCCCCAATGAGGTCGTCAGTGGGTGGGACAGGACCCAGATCTGTCTGCGGCAAAGGGCACACAAATCCGGGCAATGGTGGTGGTCTGGCATCCCCCCAGTTAGGTCATCAGTGGGCGGGACGGGATCCTGAGTTGGTCCGCCATGCTCTGCATGCAGGCCTGTGCAGCACAGGTGGACCGGAGTCACCCAAGGAGGTGGTCAGCGGGCAGGGTGGGGCCTGCGCCAGTCTGTGGTGAAGGACGCACAAATCCAGGCAGCACGAGCAGTCTGGGATCCCTTGATGTGGTTGTCAGTATGTGGGACGGTGTCCTGTGCCAGTTGGCTGTGCTGTGTGCGCAGGCCTGGGCAGCGCATGTGGTCAGGTGTGCCCCATGAGGTCATCAGTGGGCGGGACGGGGTCCTGCACTGGTCCTCCATGCTGTGCAGGCAGACCTGGGGAACTCAAGCGGTCCAGCATCCCTCGATGAGGTCTCCAGTGGGCAGGACGTTGCCCACACCAGTCTGCGGCAAAGGGCCCGCAAATCTGGGCTGTGTGTGCAGCCCTGTGTGCCCTGATGAGGTCTTCAGTGGGCGTGAAGTCTTCCCACACTGGTCCACCGTGCTGTGTCCGAAGACTTGGTCAGTGCAGGCAGTCCAGCATCCCCCGATGAGGTTATCAGTAAGCGGGATGTGTCCCACACCAGTATGAAGTGAAAGGTGCCCAAATCTGATCCACATGTGCAGTCCAGTGTGCCCTGATGAGGTCTTCAGTGGGCAGGACTGTTTCCCACATTGGTCTCCCATGCTGTGTGTATAGGCCTGGACAGCATGGGCGGCCCAGCATCCGCCAGTGAGGTCATCAGTGGGCAGGACGGGGTCCTGCGCTGGTCTGCCTTGCTCTGCCCACATGCCTGGGCATCATAGGCAGTCTGGCATCACCCAGTGAGTTTGTCAGTGGGCAGTATGTGGCCCACACCAGTTTGTTGTAAAGTGCACACAAATCTCGGCAATGTGGGTGGTCTGGCATCCCTGATTAGGTCATCAGTGGGTGGGACATTATCCTGCACTGGTCAACCGTCCTGTGCACTCAGGTCTGGGCAGCACAAGTGGATCGGAATACCCCGATGAGGTCCTGAGTGAGTGGGATAGGGTCTGGTGCCAGTCCACCAAGCTTTGAGCACAGCCCTGGACAGTGCAAGCTCTCTGGCATCCCACGATGAGGTCGTCAGTGGGCAGGTCAGGGCCAGCACCAGTCTGCGGCGAAGGGTGAGCAAATCTGGGCAGCACGGGTGGTTCAGTGTCTCCCGATGAGGTAGTCTTTATGAGCGGGACTGTCCCCAAAGCCTCATGTGGTAAGAGATAGCTGGATCTAGAGTGTGTGATTACTAAATTGATGCATTGATCGGTTTAGCATCCTTCTGCTGGGATCAAGGATGTGAGACTGAGATTGGGGGTGGGAGTGCGGGCCGCCCTGGGGGCAAGTAGCCTAGATAAAAGATACAGGAAGAAGCTAACTAGCTGCTTGTTTGCATTGCTTATTTGCATACATTCCTTGCATTTTCCTCACTTTACTTCGCTGCCGGTCTGCGATGCCGTCCGCCCTGCCTCTGCCATGCCGCCCTGCCTTGGACCCAGCGGACTATAGACTGAAACCTCTGCAGACTGTGAGCTAATAAACCTTTCTTCCCCTAACTTTGGGTGTCGAGTATTCTGTCCCAACAACGAGAGAAAAGTAACTAAAACAGTGAGCAAATCTGGGCAGCACAGGTGGTTCAGCACCTCCCAATGAGGTAGTCTCTATGAGCGGGACTGTCTCGTGCCTGTCCGTCGGGCTGTGCATGCAGGCCTGAGCAGCGCGGGTGGTCCGGCGTGCCCTGATGAGGTTGGTGAGACGGGCTCCTGCATCCGTCCTCCATGCTGTGCGTACCGTCCTGGGCACCTCAAAAGGTCCAGCACACCTCGATTCAGTCTTCAGTGGGCAGGACACTGCCTGCGCCAGTGTGTGGTGAAGGACACGCAAATCTGGGCAATGCGTGTTTTCTGGCGTGCCCTGATGAGATCATCTGTGGACTAAGGGGTCCCACAACAGTCTGCCGTGCTGTGTCCGCAGGCCTGGTCAGTGCAGGCAGTCCTGCATCCCCCAATGCGGTCATCAGTAGGCGGAATGGGGCTCGCGCCAGTCTCCGGCAAAGGGCGCTGAAATCTGAGCAGTGCATGCGGTCCAGCGTGCTCTGATGACATCATCAGTGGGCGGGATATGGTTGCATGCCTGTCCACCAAACTGTGCGTGCAGGCCTGCACAGTGCTTGTGGTCCGGCATTCCCCTAATGAGGTCGTCAGTGGGAAGGATGGGGCCGCCGCCTGTCTGTGGCGAACTTTGTGCAAATCTGGGCAGTGTGGGTAATCCGGCATACCCCGGTGAGGTCGTGAGTGGGCGGGACCGGGTCCATTGCCGATCTGCCATGCTGTTCACACAGGCCTGGACAGCGCGGGCTGTCTGGTGCCCGATGAGGCCGTCAGTGGGCGGTATGAGGTCCCTCGCCATTCTGCTGTGCTGTGCATGCAGGCCTGTGCATCATGGGCATTCCAGGATGCCTTGATGAGGTCATCAGCGGGCTCCATCCTGCAGGAAAGGGTGCACAAATATGGGCAGTGAGGGCAGTCAGGTAGAAATATTATAGGCAGTCAGACAGGGTTGGGCCCTCAATGGAGTAAATGGATAAGAGGAAAGCACACTACAGCTATGGGTAGAGGTGTATCCATTGACAGTCAGTGCTCAAGAGAAGGATGGAATAACCAGAGCTACACCCTTGGCCGAGGGATAAACAATGAACTGAAGGTTACACTCATCTGTCTGATAAAGTCTAGGTCATCCAGGTGGGCGACCAAGACCTCCAGATCCACCCCATCCTGGAATGTTTTTATTCTTTCCATGTCCATTTGCTATGTGACCTTCTTCCCCATTGAATCAATGTTACCTAAGCTACTACACTTGTAATATTATTGGTTAATCATAATTTTGACACACATTGTACCTGCCTCGTGATTTTGCTCTATAAAACTTCCCCTGAAATGTGGGTTCATTGGCAACCCACTTGGGTGCCCTCCTGTCTCTCAGGAGCTGTCTTTCTCTCTCTCTCAATAAATTTCCTATTATTAACCTCCTTTGGTCCTTAGAATTCATTCTTCAATTTCAGGGAACATGAACTCAGCATAACTGACATCTAGCAGGTTGGGAATCAAATTTTTTCCCCTATATCAATCTCACTCCACTAAAAATAGATACCAAAAAATTTAAAAGTCAATTAGTGATGATGAAGATTTGGGTAAAACAAACTCCTCTACACTTTTGGTCAGAATGTAAACTAGTTCAAAATTCATGGAAATTTCCCAAAATTCTAATAACAGTATTATCATTTGATCTAACTATACTGCTCCTTGATGTATTCCTGAAAGAATTTGAGAGTACACTGTAATGATACATGCATACCCAGGTTCTTAGAGGTGCAATTGACAATACCTGTGCTGTGGAAACTTTCCAAAAGTCCGTGAACAAATGAATGTATAGAAAAATTGGTAGATATTCACAAGAAATATTATTCAAAAGTACTGAAAAATAAAGTTATGTAACTTGTATAAAACTGAATAGAAGTTGAGATCACGTTAAATAAAATAAGCATGTCTCTGAAAGTTAAATGCATTTACCTTTTATTTGAACAAACTGTAAATAAATAAACACAAGACAACAAGAAAGTAGAATGCAGTCCTTTACAGATGGTAGAGTTTATTAGGCGAATGGTAGAGAAAAGTCAGTGAGAATAATGCATTATATGGATCAACCAATATACTGGACAGAATTTCAGTATTATTTTCTACAAAAATTCAGTAATATAAAAATTTAATATAGTAGTAACTCATTTTGTGTTTGTTTAACCAACTTATTAATTCATTTCTTCAATCATTTAACAAATAATATATCACTCTTTTCAGACATATATAGTAATGAAATATAGAAAATAAATAATTCCAACAGTTATTCTCAAATGTAACCTTCAAAACAAGTCTATTAGCTTGGTATTATTAACACCGCACTCAGTTCAAAGCAGTTAAGAATAACAAATTTATATTATCTATAAAATACCTATTGCTAGAAATAAGGTAACATTTTACTCAGATGTGTGTCAAAACATCAACTCGAATTTACTTCAAATCAAATATTTTTAGAGCATATCATTATGGTTTCTTATAGAATTTTTATTAAACTGAGAGTTAGCACTTTGCCAATATCCCACTTTATATAATTTTCTTATAAACAGTCTTTGAAATACTGCAGAGAATATGTTTGAACATTTTGTTCACAATGTGTTTTGTTCACAGTGAACATATATGTGTTTTCGTCACATTTTGTTTGTTATTTTATTGTTAATATTTTTGTTTTAATTTCAGTATTAGTTTCTTTCACAATTCCATGTATAAAGAGAAAATATATGATAATTTTCTTTCAGAAATTGTCTCATTTAGTTTTTAGGTTTAAGTACTTTTGTTACTTTAACTTAGAGAAGACAGTGAGGTCCTGTAAAGACACACACAAAGTATTTCCTATATTCTTATGCTGGGCCCAGATACATTATTGCTTATGAAATATCAAATGTTTATTATTAGGTTGTTTTGGAGGTACATAAAATTCACTGATTCACTAGGAGGTATTATATGACTCAGTATTGGGTTCTTTTTGCAAGTAGGGTTTATTACAGCTAAAGGATACAAAACAAAATCAACAAAAGCAAAATGCACGTAGAAGTTTATGAGAAATAAACCAAAATTTTCAGAGTCTTCTATCATTCAAATCATACAGGCCATGCTTAGGTCTTCCAGCATAACATTGTTGTGACACTGAAATCACTCTCAGGGAAACTCAGACATTCAGTGATAAAACTTTTTAAATTTTTTATTATTAATAGAGCATATTTGTACTACATAATGATTACATTTATTGAAGGGATTTAGTACATGTACCTAGATACATCTTAATTTCTCTTTCTTTTTGATTACTTCGTCTTTTATTCTCTTTCATTTTTTTATTAGTACATATTTCCCATACATAATGATTACATTCCTCATAGGGAGTTTGTATTTGTACACACGATATTTTAATATTTATTTTTTTCCTATTCCCTTCCCCTCCCTTCAAACCTTCTTCCTCTCCCAATTTATACTTTCGTTTCAATTTTTCATTCCTTCACTTTTTAAAATCTTTTTTCCCTTCCTTTCCTTCCCTTTCCACCCTCCCTGTCCCTCTTCCCATTTGAACATGTTACTCCTACTTCCCAGTGTCTATCCTCCATTTTGGTCCTTGTTTACCATTTGGGTTTCTTATACAAGAGAAAAAAAAATATGGTATTTAAAATTGTGTGTCTTATTTCTTTCACTTAAAATTATGGTCTTGAGATGCATTCATTTACTTATGAATGACTCAAATTTATCATTCTTTATGACAGAGTAGCACTCCGTTGTATATAAATAACACATTTTCTTTATTCATTCATCATTTGATGGGAATACAGGCTGTATGCAAGATTTGGCTCTTATAATTTGTGCTGCTACAAACGTGAGTATTCATACAGCAATGTGATGTGATGTTTTAACTCTTTTTAGGCCTAGAAGTGGAATAGTAGGGTTCATGGAACCTCTAGTTTTAGATTTTTAAGAAATCTCAATTTTGATTTTCATGGTAGTTGTACCAATTTATTCTCCTACCAAAAATGGAAAAGTGTTCCTTTTTCCCCACATCCTCATCAGCATTTGTTTTTGGTTGGTTTCTTGATGACAGACATTCTTTCTGAAGTGAGATGGCATCTCAGTGTTGTTTCAATTTGCATCTCTTGAAAGACCAATGACATTGAACATTTTTTCATGTATGTATTCGCTGTTTGTAATTCATCTGAGAAGTGTCTACTCATTTTGGATGCTTGTTTTTGGATTGGGTCTTTTAATTTGGAATGTCTGACTTCTTGAGTTCTTGACATATTCCAGATAGTAGTTCTTTGAGGTGTAACTGGTAAAAAGTTTTCCCATTTTTTGGATTGTCCCTTCTCTCTGTGACTTCTTTTGCTGTGCAAAAGCCTTTCTTTTTCACTTAGAAAAAATGTATCGAATTTTATCGTCAATTTATCAATATATAATATTGATACTTTTGCTACATTTAGATAAGCACATTAGGAATAGCATGTAAATCAAATACCATAAAAGTGTATTTTCAATGAAACATGGTTTTAATAAGATATGGATATACAAGTTTAGTAGTTTTATTGTAATTGTAGAAAACCATATTATGAAAGACACAAAAAATCAATAACACTATTATTTCTATTTATTTTACAAACTGTATTCCATGTTTCACCATTATCGCTTTAAGTTGTCATCCTACCCAACAGTTTTAAAAGAATAGTTTGTTACATGCTTTAATAAAACTATTAAAATATTAACAAATTCAAATACATGTTTCATAACTGAAATAAGCTCACCTGAGAATTAATTATAATATTTGCCTTTTTATCTAAGCTGTTAATGTTTGTCCACATGCAATCTATATCATCTACTGTATCAAATACATTTAATTCCTCACTTAAAATTGGTTAAGCATTAAGCTATAGTAAATTGTTATAAAACATACAGATGGAGAATCAATATTATAGTCTCATTTTTTTCTTTCTTTTTTTTAAAATTCTCTTATTTTTTACCAAGAACATGTATTGGTACATTGCACACATAATGAGCACATTCATCATGGATATTTTGTACCTGTACATGATGTATCATGGTTTCCCTTCCTTTTCCCCACCCCCCCTTCTGTGCCCCCCTTCCCTATTGAAAGCAGATTTATTTATATTTCTCAATTTGTTCCCTTTCCCTTTTCTTTTCTTTTTCCCTTCCTTCTTTCCCCCTTTCTCCCTTTCTAGTTCTCCTCTCTTTTGAATATTATCTTCCTATTATATAACATCGATTATACTTATTTGACTTATTTACACTTATGATTTCTTAGATCAGAGAAACAGTTGATGTGTACTCATGAGTGCTTGATTTATTTCACTTAAGAGTATGTTCTCAAAGTACATCCATTTACATACAAATGTCTCTAGTTTATCCTTTTTATGACAGAGTAGTACTCCATTGGTTAGAAAAACCACATCTTCTTTAGTCATTCATTAGTTGTTGGGCATTTAGGTTGTTTCCAAAACTTAACTATTACAAATCGTGTTGCTATGACCATGGTTGTGCATATACCTCTGTGATATGATGATTTTAATTCTTCTGGGAAGATACCCAGTAGGGAATAGCTGGATCAAATGGAACCTCTAGTTTTAGTTTTTGAGGAATCTCCACACTGGTTTCCACAGTGGCTGGACCAATCTACATTCCCACCAAGGGTGGAGGAGGGTTCCTTTTTCACCACAGCCCCGCCAGCATTTGTAATTGGTTGATTTCTTGAAAATAGCTGTTCTTTCTGGAGTGAGATGGAATCTTAATGTTTTGATTTGCATCTCTCAAATGACTAGTGATGTTGAACAATTTTTCATGTATGTATTTGTCTTTTTTATTTCTTTGTCTGAGAAATGTTTATTCATTTCAGATGCCCAATTTTGGATTGTGTCTTTGAACTTGGGAGATTAGATTTTTTTCAGTTCTTTGTTTATTCTAGATGTTAGACCTTTGAGGGACAGCCTGCAAGGATTTATTTTTTTCCCAGTCTGTGGATTTTTGTCCTGCTCTATTGGTGATTTCTTTTGATATGCATAAGCCTTTCACTAGGATGTGGTGACAAGCACTAATTCTTTGTATTATTTCCTCTATAGTCTGGGTTCTGTTCATAATTTTTTTTCCTACCCCTATGTATTCGAGAGTTCTTTCTGTTCCATACTCTAGTAGATATAGTGTTTGTGTTTTAATGTTTAGATCTTTGACCCACTTCTATTTTGATTTAGGACATGGTGAGAGACATGTATCTAGCTTTAGTTTTTGGCATGTAGCCAGCCAATTTTTCCAGCACCATTTGTTAAAGAGTCTATCTTTCTTCTGGTGAGTGTGTTTGGCTCCTTTGTCGAAGATGAGGTATTTGAGTGTGTTTAAAGTTGTTTCTGCATCTTCTAGCCTGTTCCATTGGTCCTCATGTCTGTCTTTGTGTCAGTACCATGCTGTTTTTATCACAGTAGCTTTATGATATCGTTTCAGATCGGGGATTGTGATGCTCCCTGCCTTTTCCCAGTTGCTCAGTATTGTTTTTCCTATTCTTGATCTATTCTGGTTCTAAATAAAATTCATGATTTTCCTTTTTAATTCTGTGAAATATGTTATTGGTATTTTGATTGGAATTGCATTAAATCTGTATAGTAATTTAGGAAGTCTAGCCATTTTCACTATGTTGGTTCTTCTTACCCAGGAACACGGTATATCTTTCCATTTTCTGATATTCCTTTCAATTTCCTTTTTTAGAGTATTGTAGTTTTCGATTTAAAGATCTTTTACTTGCTTTGCTAGATAGATTCCTAAGTATTTCATTTTTTAAATGCAATTGTGAAAGGGGTATCTTCTGTTGTTTCTTTCTCAGTGAATTTGTTATTTGTATATAAGAATCCTATTGATATTTGTATGTTGACTTTGTATCCAGCTACACAACTGAATTTAGTTATTAAATCTGGAAGTGCTTTGGTGGTGTATTTGGGGTCTTCTATGTAGAGTATCACGTCATCTGCAAATAATAATAGTTTAACTTCTTCTTTTCCTATTTTTATTCCTTTTATTTCTTTCTCTTGCTTAGTTGTTCTGGCTACATGTTTCTGGTACTATACTGAATAATAGTGGTGATAGTGGACATTCTTGTCTTTTCCAGATTTTAGTGTGAAAGCTTCCATTTTCTGACTGTTTAGTTTGATGTTGGCAGTTGATTTGTCATAGATGGTTTTTTATCAGATTTAGCTGTAGACTGTCTATTCCTAATTTCTGTAGAGTTTTTATCATGAATTGGTGTTGGATCTTATCAAATGCTTTTTCTGCATCTTTTGAGATGATCGTGTGATTTTTGCCTATGATTCTGTTTATATGCTGTGTTACATGTATTGATTTGCATATGTTGAACCATCTTTGCATTTCTGGGATGAATCCCACTTGTTTATGGTGTATAATCTTCTTGACAATTTGCTGCATTCTGTTTGCCAGTATCTTGTTTAAAATTTTTGCATCAATGTTCATTAGGGAAATTGGCCTGTAGTTCTCTTTATCAGTTGTATCCTTTTCTGCTTTTAGTATCAGGGTGATGCTTGCTTCCAGGAATGATTTTGAAAGTATTGCCGCCTTTTCAATTTCATTAAAGTGTTTGAGGAATAGTCATATTAGATCATCTCTGAATTTCGTGTAGAATTCAGCTGTGAAACCGTCAGGACCTTGGTTTTTCTTTGTTGGTAGATTTTTAATTACCTCTTGAATTTCATTGGCTTATATTGTGTTATTTAGTATTTTTATCTCTTTTTGTTTCAGTTTTGGCAATTCATGTTTCTAAGAATCTGTCCATTTCTTCAATGTTTTCCATCTTTATTGAGTATAGGTTCTTGAAGTAGGTGCTGATGATCCTTTGGATTTCTGTAGGGTCAATTGTGACTTCACTCCTTTCATTTTTTATTGCATGGATTTGGGTCTTTTTTTAAATTTCATTTTAAACCAAGAACATGTATTGGTACATTTTGCACATAATGGTCACATTCATCACATTTATTTTGTACCTGTACATGATGCATCTTGGTTCTCGCCCCTCTTCCCCATCCCTCCCCTCTGTTCCCTCCCTCCTTCCCTATTTACAGCAGGTTTATTCATAATTTTCCATATTTTCTTTTTCCCTTTTCTTTCCTTTGTTGCCTTTCTGCTTTTCCCCCTTGTTTCTTTCTATTACTCCTTTCCTTTGTATATTGTCTTCCTTTTATATAATATCTATTACACCTCTGTCCTTATTTACAGTTATGGTTTCTCATATCAGAAAAACAATTCGATGTGTGCTCACAAGTGTCTGATTTATTTCACTTAAAAGTATGCTCTCAAGGAACATCCATTTACATATGAATGACTCTAGTTTATCCTTTTGTATGGCAGTGTAGCACTCCATTGTCTAGAAAAACCACATTTTCTTTAGCCATTCATTAGATGTTGGGCATTTAGGTTGTTTCCAAGACTCAGCTATTACAAATTGTGTTGCTATGAACATGGCCGTGCATACATCCCTGTGGTATGACAATTTTAATTCTTCTGGGAAGATCCCCAGTAGGGGAATAGCTGGGTCACATGGAACCTCCAATTATAGTTTTTTGAGGAATCTCCATATTGATTTCCACAGTGGCTGGACCAGTCTACATTCCCACCAACAGTGGAGGAGAGTTCCTTTTTCCCCACAGCCCCTTCAGCATTTGTTATTGATTGATTTTTCGACACACGCGGTTCTTTCTGGAGCAAGGTGGAATCTTAACGTTGTTTTGATTTGCATCTCTCAAATGACTAGTGATGTTGAACATTTTTTCATATATTTATTTGCCATTTTTATTTCTTCGCTTTTTTTTATTGGAGTGGCTAGGGATTTGTCTATTTTATTTAATCTTTCAAAGAACCAACTCTTTTTTTTTTTTTTTTTTTTTTTTTTTTTTTTTTTTTTTTTTTTTTTTTTTTTTTTTTTTTTTTTTTTTTTTTTTTTTTTTTTTTTATAGTTTTTTTTTTTTTTTTTTTTTTTTTTTTTGGTGGTGCCGGGCATCGAACTCAGGCCCTTGTGCTTACAAGGCAAGCACTCTAATCACTGAGCTAAATCCCCAGCCCCAGAACCAACTCTTTAATTCATTGATTCTTTGTATTGTTTTCTTAGTCTCGATTGCAATAATTTCAGCTTTGATCTTAGTAATTTCCTCTCTCGTATGAGCTTTGGGTTTGATTTGTTCTTTTTCTAGACGTTTGAGGTTCAACATTGAGTTGTTTAATTGAGCTCATTCTGTCTTTTTGATATGGCAGTTCAACTCAATGAATTTCCCTCATAGCCCCACTTTCATTGTATCCCATGTGTCCTGGTATGTTGTATTTGCATTATTGTTTAACTGTATAAATTGCTTAATTTCTTCTTTAGTTTCTTCTGTGACCCAGCTGTTGTCGTGGAGGATGGATACTGGTATTAGATCACTGCTGATTTTTTTTTTTTATGTTTTAAAATTGTATTTTTAATGAAATAAAGAGATGATCATGTGAAGATGTACAGAAAGTAAATTTAAATATTGGTGACACTGGACAATCCTTCACAAGCTGTTTTATCTTCCTCTCTCAGGATTATGGGAGGACAGAAGTAGGATATCTTCTATATTTGATTTTGAGAAGCTGTTGCATTTCAGTCTAGATTTAGTTTTAAGATTGACATTGTGGCCTAACCCCATGGTATGTTTCTTCCAAATCGGTGTACTGAAATAGGGCTGTAGTGTTGATTCATTCTACATGGTTGATAGTGTGAGTGTATAATTAGAAGAACTATGCAGAAAACTTTCACACTTCTGCCCTGTTTCAAGAAATAAACAGCTCTATGGAATAAATCTTTAAAACATTAAAGTTTTTTTTAAATAAGTGTTGTTTTTGATTCATGCTGAGCGTAATAATTTGGTTTACATTTCTTTTCTTCTTTTTAAATTAAATTTTATTTACCAAGAAACATGTATTGTTATATTGTATACATAGTGATTACATTCCTCACAGTTAATTTGAATGTGTACATGATATATCTTGGTTTCTCCCCTGTTTTAGTTACTTTTCTCTCGTTGTTGGGACAGAATACTCGACACCCAAAGTTAGGGGAAGAAAGGTTTATTAGCTCACAGTCTGCAGAGGTTTCAGCCTATAGTCCGCTGGGTCCGAGGCAGGGCTGGCGTGTAGACCGGCGGCCGGCCGCAAAGTAAAGTGAGGAAAATGCAAGGAATGTATGCGAATCAGCAATGCAAACAAGCAGTTAGTTAAGCATTCTTCCTCTATTATCTAGGCTACCTGCCCCCAGGGCAGCCCACACTCTAGATCCAGCTATCTCTCACCACATGAGGCTTTGGGGGGACATCTAGACACAAACCATAACATCCCCCTTCTTTCTTACCCCTCCCTTCCATTCCCCCCGTCCCCATTTACAGTAGCTTTATTTACATTTTTTCCCTTTTTCCCTTTCTTTTCTTTTTCCTTTCCTTATTCATTCTTTCAAAAACAGTTTTTGATCATTTGAAACTTCCTACTGCTATTTGAGTCTCAATAACATTATTTTCTCCTCTGGTCCTTATATTTTCCTTTCTTGTACAAATTTGGGTTTGAAACTTTTTTTTTAATCTTGAAGTGATCACTGAATTTTTAATTTGTACCCGCTCTGTGTTTCTAATATGGGCAGTAACAGTAATGAACTTCCTTCTTAGGACAGCTTTTTTTATGTTCCATAGTCTCTGGTATTTCCTATTGGGATCATCACTTGGTTCTAAGAATCATTTAATTAATTTTGTCCTTGATTTATTCTTTGACACTTTGAGTGTTCTGGTGTGTGTTATTTATTAGCCAGATGATTCCAAAAACTTTTTGGTTAATTTTGGAGGTGATTTCTAGTTTTAGTGACCTCTCATATGATAGTATATATGGGATGATTTTGATTCACTCCTATTTATTTAAGCCGGCTTCATGGACTAATACGTTGTATTTTTTGAGGAAGTTCAATGTGTTTCTGAGAATTTTCATTCTGTTGTAGTAGGATAAGACGCTCTATAGTTATTTATTAAATTCATTTGCTTGAAAGAGTATTTTAGTCGCAATATTCGTTGATTTGTTTTGTTTGTTTAATTGATCTACTTAACAAAAGGGAGTACTGAGGTCACCAACTGTATTTGTATCAGTTTTTAGTTGATCTTTTATGTACAGTAGTGTTTGTTTTATGAAGCTGAGGGCATCGGTGTTCTTCATCTACATATATAATCGATATTTTTATCTATTCCTATTAAATTGCTCCTTTATCAAATATATAGTGACCTTCTTTGCCCATTTTGGACAATTCTAGCTAGAAGTCCACTTATTCTGAGAGTAAAATTACTGTCTTTACTTGCTTTCAGGTTCCTGATGCATGGAATATTTTTTTCATCCTTTGATTTTTACTCCATGAATTGCTTTTCATATAGTTGAGTCTTTTATATGCAACACAACACCAGGTTTTTCACTTTTATTCAGTCTGCCAATCTTTGTCTTTTAATTGGAAAGTTGAGGTCACTTACTTTGAGAGCTATTTCTGAAAGGTAGTGACTTATTCATGCCTTCTTTTAATTTTTCTGTTGTTAACTCCTTTATTTCTCCTTTTTTTTTTAATTTATCACCCTGTTTGATATATTTTTCCATCACAGTTTTCGACTATGTTAGGCTCATTTTCTCTGATTAAGATATTCTTGAGTATTTTTTGGATTACTGGTTTGGTGTTCATGGATATTTTAAGGTGTTCATTGTCACGGAATGTCCCTATTTTTCTAGTGTGTTTTGAAGACTATATAGAGTTAAAATTGGATTTTTTTTAAGGGGGAAAGGGTTTCAAACACTTCATTCAAAGCTCTCTTGATCTTTAAAGTCTGTGTTTCAAAGACTTCTTCTGCAATCCTAATTGTTTTTATCTTCACAAGGGATTTTTTTTTCCTCTAATAGTATTTTTGATTTATGCCCTTGTTTTGACATTCTGGAATTTTGACTATGATATGTCAGGGGAAACTTCTTTTTTTCATTTTAGTTATTTGCTGTTCTGTAAGACTTTCTAAGCTGTATGTTGATTTCCCTCATACTTGGAAAGTTTTCTGCTATGCAAGATGTCCTCTAATTTCTTTCTAACTTCAATTATCTATAAATAATTTTTCTTAACATCATGTACTAGCTTCTGGATGAATTTTCTGTGTTTGCTTATCATTTTTAAGATATCTAGGAGTATACTATCCTGTGTTTCCATTCTGTCTTCAAGGTCTGAGATGCTCTCCTCACATTGGACACTTCTGCTATTCATGGATTCAGTATAATTCTTTATTTTTGAATTTCTGTTTCACACTTTTCATTGAGTATATTTCTTTATTAAATGTGTCTTTCATGTTTTGAATAGTTTTAGTGAGCATTTATAATTTTTATTAGTGTCTTAGTTAATTTTCTCATTACTGAGACAAAATGCCTGGTCCCCAAAGTTAAAGGAGGAAAGGTTTATTGTAGCTCACAGTTTGTAGTGATATCAGTTCATAACTGGCAGGCTCCAAGGCAGGGTGGCAAGGCAGAGGGAAATCAAAGAGGATGAACAGTTCATAGTGGGCAGAAG
>PVJO010026843.1:0-20507 GCA_004026905.1 Hystrix cristata
TGAAAGCTTCAAGTTTCTGACCATTTAGTGTGATATTGGCCTTTGGTTTGTCATAGATGACTTTTATCAAATTTAGATATAGACCATCTATTCCTAATTTCTGTAGGGTTTTTATCATAAATGGATGTTGGATTTTATCAAATGCTTTTTCTGCATCTATTGAGATGATCACATGATTTTTGTCTTTAATTCTGTTGATAAGGTGTATTACATGTTTTGATTTGCATATGTTGAACCATCCCTGCATCCCTGGGATGAATCCTACTTGGTCGTAGTGCATAATCTTCTTGATAATCCGTTGCATTCTGTTTGCTAGTATCTTATTGAAAATTTTTGCATCTATGTTCATTAGAGAAATTGGTCTGTAGTTCTCTTTTTTGGTGGGATCTTTTTCTGGTTTTAGTATCAGGGTAATACTTACTTCCAGGAATGATTTTGGGAGTACTGCTTCCTTTTCAATTTCATTAAAGAGTTTGAGGAATAGTGGTATTAGATCCTCTCTGATTTTTTTGTAGAATTCAGCTGTGAAACTGTCAGGACCTGGGCTTTTCTTTGTTGGTAGGTTTTTAATTCCTCAATTTCAGTGGCTGATATTGGGTTATTTAGAATATTTATCTCTTCTTGATTCAGTTTTGGTAGTTCATATGTTTCTAAGAATCTGTCCATTTCTTCAGGGTTTTCCCTCTTGTTTGAGTAGAGATTCTTGAAGTAGGTGCTGATGATCCTTTGGATTTCCATAGGGTCAATTGTGACTTCACCCTTTTCATTTTTTATTGCATGGATTTGGGTCTTTTCTTTCCTTTTTTTTTTGTTGTTAAGAATGGCTAGGGGTTTATCTATTTATTCTTTCAAAGAACCAACTCTTTGATTCATTGATTTTTTGTGTTGTTTTCTCAGTCTCAATTGCATTAATTTCAGCTCTGATCTTAATAAATTCCTCTCTCCTATGAGCTTTGGGCTTGATTTGTTCTTCTTTTCCTAGATGTTTGAGGTTCAACATTTAATTGTTTATTTGGGCTCTTTCTGTCTTCCTGGTGTGGGAGTTCAATGCAATGAATTTCCCTTGTAGTACTGCTTTCATTGTATCCCATAGGTTCCGGTATATGGTATTAGGATTATCATTAAACTGAATAAGTTGCTTAATTTCTTCTTTAATTTCTTCTGTGACCCAGATATTGTTCAGAAGGATGTTTTTTAGTTTCTAAGTGTTTATGTGGTGTTTTTGTTCTCTATTACCATTGAATTCCAGTTTCATTGCACTATGGTCTGATAGTATGCATGGTATAATTTCAATTCCCTTGCATTTACTTAAACATGCTTTATGAGCTGGTATGTAGTCTGTTTTGGAGAACGTCCCATGTGCAGCTGAGAAGAATGTGTATTCTGTTGTTGTGGGGTGGAACACTCTGTAGACATCTGCTAAGTCCATTTGTTCGCAGATTTGATTCAGTTCTGATATTTGTTTGTTAAGTTTTTGTCTAGTTGATCTGTCTATTTGTGACAGTGGGGTATTGAAGTCTCCCATTATAATTGTATTAGTATTTATGTTATCTTTCATGTTCCTTAATATTTGTTTTATGTAGTTAGGTGCACCGATATTTGGTGCATAAATATTAATGATTGTTATTTCTTCCTCTTGGAGTTTTCCCTTGAGAAGTATGTAGTGACCTTCTTTGTCCCTCTTGACCTGTTTTGGTTTAAAGTTCACATTGTCGGAGATTAGGGTAGCTACCCCTGCTTTTTTTTGGGTTCCTGTTGCATGAAATACTGTTTTCCATCCTTTGATTTTCAGTCCATGAATTTCCTTTTGAGTTAGATGTGTCTCTTGCATGCAACATATTGATGTATCTTGTTTTTTGATCCATTCTGCTAGTCTGTTTCTTTTGATTGGTGAGTTGAGACCATTTACATTGATGGTTACAGCTGTTATATAGTGACTTATCTCTGTCATAGATCTTTTCTGTTGTTTGTTCTGTGCTTCACCTCAGTTTAACTGTTTGTCTTACCCAGTGGATTATTATTTATTAGTGTTCTTGTAGTTATAGTTTCTTTTTTCCTTTTCTAGGACATCTTTCAAAATATTTTGTAGAGGTGGTTTGGAGGTCATGAATTTCTTCAGTTGTTCTTTGTCATGGAAATATCTTATTTCATTGTTGAATTTGAATGATAGTTTAGCTAGGTACATCAATCTAGGTTGGAGATTCTTTTCTTTTAAGGCTTGAAATATTTTGCTCCATGCTTTCCTTGAATTAAGGGTTTGTGTTGAGAAGTCTGCTGTGATTCTGATGGGTTTACCTTGATAGGTGATTTGTTTTTTTTTCCCCTAACAATTTTCAGTATTCTATTCTTTTGTTGAATTTCTGGAATCTTGATTATGATATGTCTTGGTGTAGATTTATTTTGGTTGTGGGTAATTGGGGTTCTATATGCCTCACTTATCTTTATGTCAAGTTCTCTTCTCATGCTTGGGAAGTTTTCTGTCATTATGTCTGTGAATAATCTTCTTAGATCCTTTGCACTGTCTCCTTTTTCCTTCACTCCAATCAATCTTATATTGTTCTTCTGTGCATCATCTTGCAGTTGTTGTACTGATTTCTCATAGTCTCTAGTTATTTTTAAGAAGTTTTCTGTTTCATGGCATAAAGTGCAGTCCTGTCTTGTAGTTCTGAGATTCTGTGTTCGCTCTCATTTAATCGACTGTGTAACTTTCAAGACAGTTTTTGATTTCTTGGACATCTGTTTGGATCTGTTTCATGGGTTCCATTTCTTTCCTAAATTGAGTGGTCAAGTTTTCTATTGTTTTTCTAAGCTCCTGTGTTTTTTTTTATCTGTGTCTACTCTAAATTCACTAAGCAGATCTTTCATTATGATCATCATCTCTTTCTTAACTTGGCCAATTATTTCTAATCTGGTGTTCTCTATAACCTCATCCATCTATTTTTTTAACTTCTGCTGCTGTCATTTCTGAAAGTTTGGTTGAGTTTTTTCCAATTTCCTCTATTTCATTGTCCTCTGGATTTGTTCTGGATGAGCTGGGGGTCTGGGGTTATATTTTACTTCTGGGTCTCGTGCTTTTCTTTGTATCTATGTGTACTTCCCCCCTTTTAGTTTCAGTGTTGATTTTTATATTTTGATTATGGGAGGTTCCTTGAAGACAAATATCAATACTTTTTAGGAGAATTCTGTTTGTTCAATGTCTTCTAGGCATATGTAATTCTTGGCTTTTGTGGTTGTCTCAAGACCCTGGATTATGTTAATGATTATTACCTCAGATAATTACAATATTACCATATGAGAAAGTACAACTGGTTATAGCCTGTATGGCACACTCATTACACTAGTACATTAACAGTAGCATCAATTACATTCATGAAATTGACCGACTGTGGTAGATATTAACTTTGTATCTTTAACCATAAAAGCAAGGTCTATGCCATCATAAAGCAGAATCCAATATAAACCAGGAATTTGCATGTAGTGGGTATCCTGTTAGTAGCGTAGTTTTTTTCCCTGCTTGTAGCAGGGATAATGAGGGATAGGGAAAGGTATAGAGGTAATGAAGAAAGTTCTAATAGATGTAAAATTTAAAATAGGATATTACTTATGTTTTGCGAAACTTGAGTAGATAGTTTAGAAACAGTGAAAGGTGAGAGTAGTGGGTCAAACCAGGTAGAATCTAGACAATATTTACTCATATGAAAAGTGAAAAGGAGAGAGAAAATGAAAAGAAAAGGAAAAACAGCATTTGCTTG
This sequence comes from Hystrix cristata, assembly GCA_004026905.1. Lineage (NCBI taxonomy): Eukaryota > Metazoa > Chordata > Mammalia > Rodentia > Hystricidae > Hystrix > Hystrix cristata. The sequence continues at coordinate 3,753 of PVJO010026843.1, forward strand.
AGGAAGGAGAGATATGAGCCAAGCAGGAGTCAATAAAATTAAAAACCAAAAGAACAACAACAAGAAAAAATATGTAGACAAGAGAATGTATCAGACAGGTAACAGGATGAATAAGAGAAAGGGAAAATAAGGAGAAACAAAACCAATATGTACATATATTATGTATACATAGACATATAGTGAGATTTCTCTGATGGCCACTGCTCTTGGGGGGGCACAGGCCGAAACTTGATTCTGTGCTCGTTAGCCCCACTGAGTCTGCAGTGGTCAGTGCTGTGTACTAGGTTGATCCTGGCCTCCAAGCATGGAGCCTGGGGGGCAGTTGTCAGACTGCAGCTCTCTGGGAGATCTCTGGTGGACCACCCACATCTCCTTATCCTTTATGTCTCTAAAAGTTCCTTAGTGGTGTGGGTATTGTTGGCTTTACCAGATAGTGATGGCTTGGATCAGAAGAGAAATGGAAAACAAAACAAAACAAAACAACAAAAAAAACAAAACCCTGAGGGAAAGAGGCAACAGTATTTTCTGTCCAAGATGTTTCCCACCTTATTTGAGGTTCACCCTGCTGGTGCGTGGGCCAAGCCAGTGCAGATCAGCCCCCAGGACCGGCCTGACCTGCCAACTCAAGCCTGGGTCCAGAGATGGAGCCCAATACAGGTATTTCAATAGAAGTATATTTAGTGATTTTAGTGAGTTGAAATGACATAGTTTAAAATATATTTTGTATGTTTCAGATATTTTACATTTTGATGTATCTATATTTGTAGTCAGAACATTCACATCACCTATAAGAGAATTTCAAACGTATTACTTTGATTTATTTTGCTACCAACAAAATCAGCATCATATTCCTTCTGGTTTTAAAGAAATTCTTTTTTTCTGTGGTTTCAAAATATCATGACTATATTCTTTCAAGGAAAACAAAGCAGATTTTGTACTGTACTGTACTGAGGACATAAAGCAGCTACAAAAGGAAATGAGAAAAACTACTCTGTCATTAGACACATAACCAAAATAAAAGTGTGCTTTTCTCAAACTAAGAAACAGGGGAAAGAGTGCTTCTTTAAAGACGTTCTGAGATATAGATTAATTATACTCAGTACAGTGCAGGAGGGAAATGGAATGTTCCTTAAAGTGGGATAGAAATGATTTGTTTCATTGAAGTGTGCTCATGCTGCATTAGATTTGATTGAAGATACTTATACTACTAAAACAGTGGATAAGAAAACAAGTTCAATGTTTTTTAGAGTGGACAGACATTAAAAACTCATACTAGTAAAACAGTATACACAACATGGTTCAACAACTATTTCAAAATATCCATTTTATTTAGCTATATTTTATTTCAAAATTTTGAAATATAGATAATCAAGAAGGAGTTAGAGAAGAATATATTAGGGACTCAAATCCCTATTTAGAGAATTAATAAAATAATTGGTGGGAGAATAAACATATCTTCAAGTTAGTATCTGTAGCCTCCTACAATATCAGGTTCCTTTTTCAGTGGAAAATAGCTTGTATTTCTTAAATTTTCATGTTCTATTTTTCAATGTGCTATCTCTAGTGTTTCTTAATTTTAAGAAAGTATCATTTATATATAACAAAATACATTTTAAATGTGTAGTTTGGTGAGTTTTGACAAATGTAAATGCCCATGTAACCAATATTTTGGCAGAAGGATATGACATTTCCTTCATGCCCTAATCTTCTCTCATACTCCTTGGCAGTTTTCTTTCTCTTTCCCCAGACACAGAAAGCTTCTGGTATCATAATTATTATCACTGTAGATTAGTGTCATGGAATTATACAGTGTGCCCTATTCTGTCAAGATATTGAAATGTTTTTGCCATGTTATTTCATGTATCAGGTTTTTTTTTTTTGTATTGCTAAGTAGTCTTCCATTCGTGAATTTACCATAATTTGTCTATCCTTTCTATTGATAGACAATTGGGTTACTTCAAATTTGGTGATCTCTGAAAAAAGCAATATGAACATTTGTATACAAGTTATTTGTCAATAAATATTTTCATGTCTCTTACTAAATAGCTTGCAATGCAACCATGTCATACAGTAAATATTTCTTTATTATGTAGAAACTACAGAAATAATTTTCCAAAGAGGTTATCCCATTTTATATACCTGTCAACAGCAAATGGGAGTTTTAGTTCTTCCACATTCTGGGCAACACAGTTCTTCTAATTTTAACTATGCAAATGAGTATATAGTAATATATTATTGTGGTTTTAGTTTGCATGCTTGTTTTAAAGATATTTAGCATCATTCTATGTTGTTTGTTGGTGATAAATCTATCTTCTGTGAGGTATATATTCAAATATATACTTTTTTTATTGAATTCTTAGTCTTTTTATCGAATTATAGAAGTTCTCTAAATGCTCTCAATATGTGTAGGCATATGTTGTATTTTCTGTTCCTGGGAAAATCTTATGCTATCCAAGATCACAAGGTTTTCTTTTAAGTATTTTAGAAGCTGTCCACCATTAACTCTTACATTTAAGACAATTATCCTCTTTAAGTTAAATACTTAGTGTTATATGACGTAGGTATTTGGGTGCAAAGTTTTCATTTGTATATTCAGTAGTTCCAGTAAGACTGAAAAGATGGTTCTTTCCCCATGGAATTCCTCAGGAGCCTTCTCCTGAGGAGAAGGTCCCATTATTAGGTCCCATTATTTTTTAATTTTAATTTTGTTGAGGTATAATTTGCATACCTCAATTACCCTTTTAAAATTTACCTTTTTACGTAGAATTCTATGATGATGCAAATGCATGTATGCCATCATCATATAAGCACTGCTACCATCAAGATAGCTAGAGGTTTTTAGCCCTCAAATTTCCCCGGTGTCTCCTTTACAAACAAGCCTCGCGTGCCCCTGTAGCCTCTGACAGCCCGTTGTCTGCCCTTTGTGCTCACAGCTTCACCTGTGCCAGAACAGTTTGTAAATAGAATCATAAGGAGGCAGCCTGCTTACATTTGGCTTCAGGCACTTAGCATATAGCAACTGAAATCCATCCGCACTGTTGCATGTTTTGCTCGTTGTATTTTTATGGTTGAACAGTGTTCTACTTCATGAATGTACTGAAATTTGCCTATTTATTTACTCATTGAAGATAATTTGTGTTGCTTACAATTTTGAAAGATTATGAGTGAAGCCACTTATAAACTTTTACATCAAAGTTTTTGTATGGAAACAACTTTTCATTTCACTTGGGTAAATATCTACGAGTGGATTGCTGGTTGGTATGATAAGTAGTTACTTAATTTTGTCAGAAACTACCGAACTATTTTCCTAAATGAATGTATTATATTGAATTCTTACCCAACATATAAGAATGTCCTAGTTGTTCTGTATCCGCACATGTGTTTGGCGTCTCCAGGTTTACTGTGTGGTGCAGCAGTTCCAGCTGGGCCACGGGGCTCTCTTTATTTCTTTGTGTCAGTCTGAATTTCCATCTGGAATTGTCTTTAAACTCTCTTTGTTTAAAAGAACTTCAGCCTATTTTAGAGGGTCTGCAGGCATTGAATTCTGTGAACTACTTTTTGTCTAAAATATCTTTATTCCATTTTCATTTTTAAAAAAATATTTTCTCCCTGCACAGATTATTAGATTGTTTTTCTCTCTTAGCATTGCAAAAATGTAGATCCACTGTCTCTGTCGTGTATTGAGGCTGATGTTTAGTTCTTCCTTCTTCTGATGTACAAGATGTGCTTTATTTTTTCCTCTGACTGATTTCAGATATTTTCTTTCATACCAGTTACAGTTGTTATAATGAGCATCAGTGTGTTTTATATTCATTCGCTTCAGGTGTAGTAACCTTCTTTGGTCTGCACATTTATATTTATTTATGGTGATGTTTTTATGTCTCACACTGCTTTTCCATCTGAGATCACAGTTATATATTACTATATATTGCTCTACAGGTCACCAGAACACTGTTATTTCCTTCCATCCCTTTTTTCTCCTTGAGCTTTACTAGTTTTTATTGCTATTTCTTTAAGTTTACTGATATTTTTTCTTTCATGGTATATTTGTGTTTACTCCAGTCATAATTTCTGGAGCTCTTTGATTTGTAGTTTTATGTTTTTAAAATCAAAATTAGATCCAAAGTCTATTAATTATTCAAATATTTTGACTTTCTTCATTTGAGGACTCCTCATTTTATTTACTTTGTTTCTTTAAAATTTTGAAGACATTCGTAATAGTTATTTAAATGTCTTTGTGTGCCAAGTTCATCAGTTTAGACATTTCTGGGTTCCTTTCTGTGGCTGATTTTTTTTTCTTTTTGGCTTGTAGTAGCTCCTGAGTTTCTTGCTTATACACATATAGGACAATATCTGTTTGGACACTGAATAGTGTGCCTATTTTATCATGTAATGTCTTGATATTGTTAACTTTTCTTCAAAGAGTGTTACGATTTATTCTGATAAGTAGCTTATTTATTTCTGGATCAGTTTAATTTTTAAAAGATTTTTGAAGACTTTTTTAGACTAGCACAGCTTTTATGTGAAGGTTGTTATTCTTACCATGGAGAAGACTTTCTGCATTCTACCAAATGCCGATTGTTAATAAAGTCTCCACGCTGGGCCTTACTGGAAATTAATCTTCTTTTAGTCCCTTTTGAACACTGGGTATTTTTCAGAGTTTAACCGCCTTGCAGTTTTTCTTTCCTGGTAGCTATTTTCACATGTCTGTGGAGTCTTCAATCGGGATTCCATGGTGTGCTATTTAGACGCAGACTCAGGGCCACCGTGCAGACTCTGGCGTTCTCTCCGGCTCTCCTCTCTCCTCTCCGTGTCTCACTGTCCAGCCCGCACTGTCGCTGGCCTCAGCTCAGCGAGCCCCACACTCGATTGTGCTGCTGTTTCTTGGGGTCCAGGAAAGCCCTCCGGACAGAAATCCAGGCAGTTACCAGGTTCCCTTGTGTCCCTTCTCTTAAGTGTCACATTCTTATTTTGGCTGTTTTCCACAGTCCATGAAAAGTGGTGTCACGCCTTTTCCTCTTTTCTGTCTGTTTACACCAGTGGGAACCTGATACCAGGTGCTGGTCATGCATTTCATTCTTGTCGAAGCCTGTCCACACAGGAACTTTGAGAGGTTTGATTAAGTTTTATATATTTTTCTTTGTCATAAATAAAATACCAGTTTTAGAATTCATTTTTTGCTCAGATATTTATACCTGAATCATAGTCTCCAAAATTTATACATTGTTTTTAGGCCAACTTGAGTTTAAATATAATCATTGTATTGCAAGAGAAACAGATGTATAGATATAGTTGGCTGTTCAAAATGCCATCTTTGAATAATTTATTCTAGCTCTTGAAACAGATTTAAGTAATGGTCCTTGATCCAACGTACTTTCAGTGTCTAACTCTGTTGCAATCACAGTTTTCCTTTCCGTGCTGGGGCTCAGACTCAGGGCCTTGCCCTTGCTGGCAAGTGCTCAACCCCGGAGCTAAACCCTCAACCCCTGCAATCACAAGTTTTTAAAGAGCAGTTAAAATGGATATTTTCTAGTGATAGCAAATCATAACAAATTTTAAAATACTTCACATAGAGGCCTGGATGAGTTTCATTTAGGGTTGGGTTTTCTAAAGCTGGTCACAGTGTAATTAGAGAAAAATATTAATGTGGTGCAAACGTTCATCTTTGTATAAATGGTTTCTTCACAGAACCAACGCTCATAATTTAGAGGTAAGTGGTTCTCTTCCAAAAGATGGCTTAAAAGATTACTGTGAGGAAGAACTTGAATGAAATACCGTTTTTTAAAACTGTTTGTGTACACTTTTATTTATTGTACACTTTTTGTATCCGTATGTACAAGTCCACAATCACAGAAGTTGTGCAATTAGTAGAAAAAGTCTTGGAAGATTATTCTCCCGATGAGAGGGTTGCTTGCAAAAACCAATAATGGGCTGACTTCTTTGAATCTGATAAGAATAAGATGCCTAGTATAAAAGCATTAATGATCTTTTGGGTTTCTACAAACAGTCAGAGGTAAGATAACATTCATGTAAGCAGAAAGCAATAAGAAATTAAGGAAATGAAGAGCTGCCTACATGTTGAGGGAAAAAAAGAATCAACACTAAACGAATCTTGTTCATAAAAGAAAATTAAAAATTTTCCATCAAGAAATTGACACAACACAAATTTGTAAGTATTTTTGTTTACTCCGTGTTACAAAGTCCATACCACCAATCCAAAAAGCAACAAGTCTGACCAAACTGTGGTGAAAAATGTGGGACTGATGGAGTCAGTTTTACTGGAGAGTGATGACAATGTTACAAATTAAGTATATTAAATAGTAGGAAGTCAAGTCTAACTAAATATCCTTAATTTTTACTTTTTGCTATTGTCAGGTAAGTAGACCTCTACCTATTTCACGTTAGTTCACCTTTTCTAGTTGCTGTGATTTTCACCTGGAGTCTCCCTTGTCTTCTTCTGTCACAAAAACTTTATTATTTTGTTGGATGCCTGATTGGCAATGGTCCCTTTATCAGAGAGTCTTCCCTTTCCCCTGTACCCAGGTCTGATTCCTCAGTGAGACAATCAGATTTCTTATCTTAGATTTTAATTATGTACTCACCATTGAAATTATTTTAATCTTGTTTATGCCTCTCACATTACTGTGAGTCTTATGTCAGCAGGATCTACATTCATAATTGTCACTCTTTTGCTAGCAGGAAGTTCAGTGCCTGCTACGTGATAGGTGCTAAGTGAATGATCATAATTTGTGCTGGGTGAAATAAAGGAATTATTTCAGCCTAGGGATTATTTCAGCCTAGGGAGGACACAATCACTGACCAAATTTTTCCCTCTGGTGTTTGAAAAATACTTTTCTAAACTCTCTGGTTTTAGAGTAGGATTGCTGGAAAATCAAATAATTACATAGTATATTGCTTTCAATGAACATTTTATAATAATAATAATTCCCTTGAGTCTCAAACCTAATAAACATTTTCTCACCATCCATTTACCTTTACTGCTACTAATTTGCTGATTATCAAAAATTACATTATTTGTGTCCCTGTCTTGAAAGAACATGAAAAATGTAGTAAAATAAGATAACTTATTCCAGAATAGTGGTGCATGCCCATAATCTCAGCATCCTGGGAGGTTGAGGCAGGAGGATCACAGTTCAGCCAGCCTGGCCAGTTACCAAATTAGTGAGACCCTGTTTCAAAATTAAAAAGAAAAAATTAAAAAGGATTAGAAGTGTAGCTCAGTTCAAAGGCCCTGGCTCGTTTCATCCCCAGTGCTAGAAGGGAGAGGGGATTGCATTTCTGTGCATTATTTTGTGCTCGCTAAGTCTTCATATAATAATACTTTTAATATAGTGATACTTTTTATGTAACAATACTTTATATAATAATTACCTTTTAATCATCACAGTTACACATAAAATATATAGATATGGTCTCCATGTAGGTACTAAAATTAGACTCAATATTTAAAACTTCTATTCAGCTGGCATGTAAAAGAGGCCTATATCATAATCAAACTGCTGCATACCAGAGCTCCTGAATGTAGGTCTCCTCTTCAGCCTGGTAAACTAAATTTTTGTACTGAAAATTTCGGGTTATCTATCTAAAGCTATAAAGTGTAGGAAAATGTCAAATACCATGTGCTATTTATACAGTAGATGAAAATGCCTCGCATTACATTAAAGTTGTAACTTTAAAGCAGCATGACATTTTAAATTGTTTAGCTAGCTGGATTCTTCAGGAGCTGCTTCACTGTAGTGGAGAGCTGCTCCCTTCATGTGCGATGAGTGTCTGAGGTGGTCCGAGAGTACATGGTATTCTAAGAAATTAAAATTGCAATGTTGTAGCTGAGCAGACTTGTGAGTGATTATTCTTTCCGAGCCTCTGCCGAGGCACAAGATTGTTCAGTTTATTTGTTGTGGACAGCAAACCGTCGTCATTGATCCTAAAACCTTTCTGGGCCAAATCAGTATTTCAAGTACTCTTCTGCTGTTCCACAGAAACTTCTGCAGGCTAATTTAAATCTTTTCATTGTTCACATGCAGGATCACTTCCTAACTTGTGCGTGAGTGTGTGTGTGTGTGTTTAAATCGGCTCTGGTTTCTGAACTTTTACTTAAGAATAGACAGACTGTGCATACTCTGCAAGGTTCCTGTCAGGTTTCCCTAGTAAAATTTATGTTATTATAAATCATCCACATGCCCCAGGGGTGACCCTTAAAATAAGTGTATGTTAAATACTGGATTTAGATAGCTGGGTGAGTATTATTTACATAGTGGAAAAAAGTAATTCAAATAAAGTTTATTATACAATGCCTTCATTTTCTACCAGATCCACTGTAAAACTAGGAAAAGTGTTTAGATACTTAAAATTATGAGACCCATATAATAAATTTCCTAAATTCCACACAAAAAGAAAATCATAACGATTATGTGAAAATAATATTTTTTAAACATATTTCTCAGCAGAAGGAAAAACATAGAAAATATAATTATAGTACCACACTTCTGTGTCTACTTGAACATTGATATTCCTTTCCTGTATTAGTAGTAGCATAAAATTATTAAATAATTGTTCACAAATGTGTGATTTGTTCAAACTATTTACTTAATTAGATATTTATAATTAATAATTTTTGTTGTCCTCTTTCCCTCCCCTAGGGATATAGGTAATCAGATTTTAAAATATTGCATCCTTGGATTTTAAGATATTGCAAAGTTCAGAAGTTAGTTTGAAAGAATGATGTTTATTAGCACTGGTATGATGTTTATTAGCACTGGTAGATATCACATTACAAGTAACATTTTATGTAAAATATACTTGGATTGAATATTTTCATTTTAATCTACTTTTTTAGATGAGAAAATAAGTTTGGATGTAGAAAATAAGTTTCTTTAAAGTGAATTTTAATCCATCCTGTTTTTAGCTCCAGGATACTGTTCTATACTATTCATGTATGCATGTTAACATTAACTCAATTTTTAAGTATAATCTTGGGTATAAATCATGTGTGACCAAATTAGATCATAGTATATTTCTGTTAAAGATGAGATTCTAGTTTAATGTTTCAAAAGCCCTTCCTACCAGTGTGAAATAATGTGAATTAAGTCACGGATCTCTTGTTGTCAATATGTATTTCACTGTCATATTCATCTCAAGCTGTCTGTAGTTTTCTGACTTTCAATTTACTTGTTTATCAGTTCTGGGTAATGATTCTAGGGAATGTACAGAAAAGTACTTCCCTGAGTACTGATAACCCTTATTTTAATACTAGCTGCCTCGCTATATCAAACCGAGCAATTTACTTAACAATATGTGGGTGGTTTCTAGTCTATTAAATTGGTGGATCAGCCTAGTCAATTTCTCATATTTCTTTAATACTCAAAATGTTTTGCTCACTGTCGTTGATTTGTTGGCCTTGTATTAAATCATTCATTATTTGTTTGGGCAAAAATTGATCATCTCAAAGTGAAAAAGACTACTTTGAATACTTCAATCATCATGAGATATTGGGGAAATGATGTATTTAGTTTTGTTCTGATTCAATATATTTTTTAATAATGCACAATAAAAATAGTAAACTTGCTATATATTTCTTGATCATAATGTAAATATTATCACATATGAAATATTTAAAAAATAAATTTAATAACAAAATCAAACCCCTATAATTTTCAGACATCATAACTGATTCTTCATTTAAAAAGTTTTAACTGTTCACTTAAGTATCTCTTCAAATCAAACTCATTTTTATTATTTCTTTTATTTCATATTTTCACGTACTCTACAAAAACCCCAAGTCTTTGTTATTTGACATTAAAGTTTACCCTTTAAATTCAAATACAGCTGTTTTATTATTAAATTTCTCTCTCTATGTTGAATAATTTCTTAAGAATATTTGTTTTTGTAAATACCCATAAAATTAATTAAAGTTTACAATAGAGATGTGAAGTGGAAATATAGTAACTGTTTTTTCTTTTTTTCCTGAAATATCATCTTCAGAATACAAAGCTAGAACTTTCTTGGCCGACTGGATATATTTCTTAATACTCTGAAACAGGAGCCGAGGAACATTCCACAATCAGCATAGACACAAGGGAAATTTGCCAGGGTTTGAGTTAGTTACATGTGATGAAATAGTAGGTGAAGACTGAATGGATTTTTTAATCTTGTAAAAGGATCCAAAAGTGGACAAGGTTTGAATTTTTCTAACGTGTTCACTTAGTCCTACAGTTATTCCAAATAGAAATAGGTACAAGAAATCATACTTGAGCTGGGATTAGTAAGGGTAGAAAACAGTGCCCAGCTTGGTGACTTCATTTATAGGCTTAGTTTAGGTCCGTAGATAAATACAAAGATATCTTCAATATTTAGTAGAATGCTTCTTTTATTTCTCTTATTCTTTCCTTCATTTTAGAAAATTATGTAAATCATAATATTTGGGGATATATGATTTTCACAGTGCTATCTTTTGCTACATTCATGTATTTCTGATTTGGAATTCTAATGATAAATTCCTCTTGAGTCTCAGTGCCACGATCTGTGTCAATGTTCTTAGTATACTATTAGGAAAATTACGTGTATCTTCTATAATATTTCATTCTTTCAAGCCTGTGTCCTATGCTCAGTCTAACTTTGGAAAACACTCTTCTAAAACTCCAGCTGATTTTCATGTTTTCTCCTACTTGGAAGCCTTATTGACTTCATACTGTTTGTACACACACCTACTGGCCCTAGATTCTCTGCCCACAGAATACAGATTCTAGGCCCAAAGTCCTCATTCTGGCCCTTTATATTCAGATTCTCTTCCATTAACCTGTACTCGATTACTTTGCTTCAGCCAAATGTCTTTTATCTGTTGGCTGGAAAAACCATAACCATTCAACTGACCCTGGCCAGAAAGTCTTGTCTGCTTGCTTAAAATCATTATTTATCTAATGCTTTTAAAACTCTTCATCGTGCTGATTGACTTAATTTTGTAGAATCTCTGTAAAGTAGGAACTGCTATTACGTTAATTTGCATATAAAGATTACGATGCACAGAAAAGTCAGATCACTCAACATTATACAACAAACACAAAAGAACTGGGAATTGAACTTTGACAATCTGCTTCTTCAATTAGTTTATTTCAGTATTTATTCATCTTTTATTTGTTCTGCTTCTCCTTTTTCTTCTTCTTTCCACCTCTTGTTCTCTGGTCCTTCTTTCACTTTCTCCCTTTTTGTCTTTCCTCTTTTTTTCCTAGTACTAAGTTCCCAGCTGTGCGTCCCTGGCTAGAGATGCGACGTGGTGTTTGCTTTGACGTTGTCTTCTGTTCTGGACTGTTGTTTACCTCGTTGGAGCCTTCATTCCTCGGTGCTGGCGCCCGCAGGTGTGTCTGCATGTGCAGGGCGTGTGATTTCCTCTACAGCGTCCCTCGTTGCGTGCAAGCCCTTCAATGTCTGCTTCTCTGTTGTTCCCTTGCCTTCGCATGTCCTTTCTCTTCTGTTCTCTCCTCTTTTCCCTTTAAAATCCTTCTCATGAGGGGAGCAGTTTAGTAACGCTCTGGACCTCACTGGTGTTCTGGGCCTCTCCCTGGGCTTACCTAAACCCATCTCTCCACCTAGCTACCTTAACTGTGCGGATTTACCTGGGGCATGAAATCCCAGGGAACTTTCAGGACCTTAATTCCTGTCAAGTGGGAAGATTGGAGTAGAGCAGTGCTGTCCTCCCCTTACCAGGGGTGGTGTTCACCCTCCCACCGCCATTTGAGGTTTCCCTACAGTAGTCAAAAGCCGTGCAGATGGTCCGTGGGGGTTTTGAGCCTCTCACTTTTCTGTTTTAGGCTCTACCTTTTAATTAATTTCTTGGTGCTACTGTATCAGCAACTCTGCAATTATTATTATCATTGTTATTATTATCTGCCAATTTTTGTTAGTTTATTTAAGGATTTTAATAGTCTAGATCTTAATGTCTCTATTTTGGTGTCACTGCTCTTTGGAGTCCTGAAGATCTACAGATAGCCGGGTCAGAATGCTGATGAAATGTGCTTCTGTAAAAAGACAGTGATGTCATTCTCTCACATTAGTATCAAATTGGAAACAAAAGTAATACCACTGAGACTGAACTGGTAGGCAGCCACGATGGTAAAAATTTGTCTTCATGTGATCAGTTTGATTATAGGATGGCTTTTAAAATATTTTTGGTAGAAGTAACATAACAGGAAGTTAATTTGTTCATTTAGCTGAAGGTATGAGAAAATGGAAGAGGGAGACTAGAGCAGACAGATTATTACAATCTTTATTGCCAGTAACCAATTTTTCCTCCTGAGTGGTCATATTTACTGATTTATATTAGTATTTTAATTTCTCACAGAATCATATCTATCTTCTCATTAAAGGTGAAAGGATTTTGAAAGACAGTTTCATTGTTACCCTACTTCTTAAATGTAATCTTATTTAGTTAAAAACTGCTACTAACTATGGGATTTTAATACATGATTTGTATCATCATGTCTTAACTTGTAACCTTGTTTGATAAAAGGAAAATGAATCCTTGAATGTACCGCCCCTCATTTCTCAGGGACTGTCTCTTTTATTCATGGTTTGTTTCTTCCCATGAGGTTCTTAGCTGATGGTTTTTATCTTGATGTTTCTATAGTGTCTTAATTATTCACTGTCATTTTTAAGTGGATGCTTCAAGAATACTCGAGTATTTACATACTCTTTGTCACCTTGCTTAACTCTGCATGTCTCATAGAAGGGTCTGATAATTATTGTAATAGAACTTGAGAGAAGTTATGTCAGCCTGCACATACCATTAGTGCATTAATGTGTCACAGTAGCAGTAAATGACACAGCGCTAGGCAGTCTTAAAAGCTACTAATGGCAGACCAACCCTCAGGAATTGATTTGTAAGCAATACTAAAGCTATAAAACTTTCTCTTTGATATATAGTTTCAGAAAACCTTGTTCTATTATTCACCTTATTTTTAGTAGATGAATAATTGCTATTTGAATAAGTGAGCAATCTATAAAGACAATATGGTTCGTGTTCTTTTGGTTAAAGTATCAATAGAAAGCTTCAAGTAAGAAAACTAACAAGGTAACAGCATATTAGAGTTAATTCAGTTGTTAAATTTAAACTGCAATTTAATCATGGATCAAATATTTTAAGTTATTGTTTGAAGTGAATAGAAATGGACTTGGTAGTGCAGTTTGTCAAACTAATAGCTTTTTGACACCTGCACTTATTGAAGGGAAATAGTTGAAATATATAGAATTTTATGACAAATAATTCAGTAAATATATAGTTGCATTAGTTTAAAAAACAGAAAAGTATTCTTAAACTAACCATATACAAAGTTCAAAAGCTAAATGACCTGGTAGAGTTGATCTTTAGAGAATTTTAGGACGCCATGCAGCCCTTGCCTGGGCCGAGTTGTCTCCCTCCTGGGGAGCTCCATTAGATCAGAAGCATCATCATCATGCTTGCATGGTAGTTTCCAGGAATGAAGCCAGTGTCTGCAACAAATTAGCAGCCTCATAAATATTTTAAACAAATAAATGTGTGTTCTCTCAAGGACCAAACCATATAATTGTAATCAGAGACAGTTTTATTGAAGGTGTCACAAGAATGACACAAAGGGTAATTCAAGTTAGAGGAACATTGCCTTAGATTTCCTAAAACTTGTTCCAAGTGGACAGCTGTTGAAAGAAAAAAACAAAAAATAAAAAACAAAACAAAAAAACAAAAACAAAACAAAAAAACACAGCATAGCATGGTAAACTGTGCTTTGCAATAGATATTTATTTTTATTGGTTCACAGTTTATAGAGGTTTCATTCCACAATCAGTGGCTCCAAGGCAGGACATCATGGCACAGGGGCAGGCTGGAGGAATGCTGCTTACGGCATGGCAGACAAGAAGCAGAGAGAGAGTGTGAAGGCAGGGTGGGCAGGAGATAAACCCTTCCAGGCCACACTCCCAATGACCCACATCTTCTGGTCAGATCCAATCTCCTAACAGAAAGTTAGCTATAAACTCATCAGTGGACTAATCCATTGACGCTTATCATGCCTCTATGACCCAGTCACCTTCCCAAAGCCCCACCTGTGAACACATGAGGCTTCGAAGTTACATCCAGATTTAAACTATAACATTCTGCCTCAGGTCCCCAAAAGACTAATGCATGTCCCTATATGTAAGGTGCATTTAGTCCGTATCTAAGACTTTCCAAAGTCCTGACACTTTCAGCATTGCTGAAAAGTCCAAATCCAAATTCTCCTCTGAGACTCAAGGCAAGCTCTTAGCTGTGATACCCTGTAAAAATAAAACAGTTAAACATTGCCGACATACCATAGCAAAGGGTAAACATTCCCATTCCAAAAAGCAGTAATAGGGAGATAGAAAGCAATGGGATCAAAGTAAGACTGAACTCCAGCAGGGAAAACATAAAATCCCATAGTTCTATGCCTACCACCCAGGGCATTCTGTGATGAGATGCAAATGGCTTGGGCGGCTCTGCCCCTACAGCACTGTCAGTAGTCTGGAGTAGCTCTCATGGGTTTGCTCTTGGAGTGGCTTTGCTCACTCAGTGTGTCTTTCCTCAGATGCTCCATGTTCCTGTGTTCTCCCACTGTCTAGATTCTCCACTGCACTTTTGGCTTCAGTCTGACAACTTCATACACTGTCCTCTCAGGGGCACAGTGCTTGGCCTCGAAGGCCTTCTGAAATCTGGGTGGAAGCCTCCCTGGCCTCACAACTCTTACATTCTGCATGCCTGTAAAACCAGCCTCATGTGCATGGTGCCACAGTCTGTGGCCAGCTTAAGCAATAGCCAGCCTCCCTTGAATCACAGTTGCAGAGGTCTCAGGGCACCTGAATAGCTCAATCCTGTGAAGAGAATCCCAGCTGAAACCTCCTGAGCCTAGTCTCCCCTGTTTGCATTTCTATCAACATTCTGATCTTCTGACCTGCAGCTAGAATTTCCAGTCGAGCTCAGCATTCCAGAGCTGCTTCTCAGCAGGTATCTCCAAACCCTTCCAATCTCCTCCCACCCAGCAGTTCCAAAGGTTTCTGAACCACATGGCACAGTCACAGCAATGGTCCCCTTCTGGTACCAAAATCTGTCTTTCTTACTATCTTGTCACTGAGACACAATATCCAACACCCACAGCTTAAAGGAGGCAAAGTTGGTTTTGTTTCAGAGTTTGTAAAGGTTTCTGTCCAGAGTCAGCTGGCTCCAAGGCAGAGGTGGAGCAGCTCATGGCATGGTGGCAGGAAGCAGAGAGAGTGTGAGGGGAGGAGCAGGGAAGACATAAACCCTGCGAGACTGTACCCTCCGTGACCCGCCTCTTCCAACAGCATCCTACCTCTTGACGGCAGGTCAGCCATAGAGTTACTGTTGGACTAGCAATTTCATTAATTGAGTTGAAAATATATTACTTCAATGTAAGCACAATATATAATAAATATTTAACAAAACATTTTAAATTTAGGTGTCAACAATAAATTTTGTATATTGCTCATCTACAGAAAATAAAATGTTTCCTAACATATTATTTTAGCAAGCTGAATTTGTAGGAAATTTTATACTCAGTATTACAGAATTTAGAATTGCAGATCATGGCATTGTTCCAAAATTTTTCATACTTTAGAATTACTTTAAAATGGTAATTCTAAATTTACAGTATTTTATCTTTACAAAATGTACTTTCTGCTGTAGCTCTCTGTTTTAAATTGCTCCCTCCACTTATAATTTACTACTCTGGAGACAGTGGTTGACTTTTTATGGGGTGCTTATTTCCTACTTGTTTCTTCTTTCAATTCCCTTTTCTGTTTTTCTCTCCTAAGCACCTACTACCACATGTACATGTCTTTTCTCATTTACTTGATATGTAATTTTTACAATGAAGTTGCCTTTCTGTAAAGATGGAATTTTATATCTTGTTAAAAAATCCAAAATGCTATGTTCCAAATGGATATACATTTCTGAATACAAGACCCAAATCTGAAAAGCCAGAATGACAAATAACTTGTTTGTAATATCCTTGACTACTTGTAATAATAGCACCTTACAGACTCACTAGGTCATAATTTACAGATGTGCGAATTCCTAGAAGTTGGGTTTCCATCACTGAAAGTGTTCTCCACTGCAACAAAACAGATGTGCAGTTTACTTATTATAACTGTGTCTTCACACCACTTGTTAGTCACGTCTCACATTCACCTCAGGGAGATCGCATGCCAGGAAAATTTTTGATTTTGTCCAAAGGTCTGATTATTTTGTACTGCAACTGACTTCACTGAGACTTTGAGTTTAAAGACCTTTGCATGTTTTTTTTTTTTAAAATCTCATCTCTAAAATCAGTTTTCTTTTCTTTGAGGTGGAGATAATTATCACCCACTTCATAGGGCTGTTAGGATTAAATTTTGAATAAAATTTTAAAGGGCCTGGTAACCATTATGTGATTTATGATTTATATATATTTATAGTTTTATATATACTAATATATGTATATTTGTATGTATATGTGAGATTATATATCTATCTCTATATATGTGCACATATGTGAGACCCTACATAGTAGAATCACATATATACACACATCTATACATCATCTCTGTCCTGTTTGCTGGTACATCACTCCTTCTCAGACCCTTGAAATCATCTTGGGGCGCTAAGAAGATGTTAATGAGATGGCTCCTGTCTGGGGCCTCCTAAACAGCTTCAGGGTGGGGCTGTCACTTAAATGGCTCAAACATGTCTGTAGG
>PVJO010026844.1:0-20497 GCA_004026905.1 Hystrix cristata
TAAACCTATAATTTTAATATCCAACAAACTATTGTGTAACTATGAAATATATATACAGAATACCTCAGAAGGTTACCTCATAAAACAAACCCACTCTGAAGAACTCCCAGAGGGAGAACTCAAATCAGACCCAAAATAAACCAAGGAGAGTGCTTGAGATAGTTGAAGGAAAATAGTAAAAGTTTTTGTTTCTTCAAAAAGACAAAGATTAAAGAACAGCAAAATAAGTATGCTACCCATAAAAATTCAGAACACACTAAATAAAAATGGGCTGGTCTTGTGATTAGCTGTAACCAATAGGATGTGGCAGAAGTGACACCTGACAGTTCCAGGCATCAAACTTACGCAAGCTTTACAGCTTCTGCTTTTTGGATTCTCAGGAGCCCTGAACTGCCAGGTAAGAAGTCCAGCTAACTTGTTAGAGACCCCACATGGAGAGACCAGATGGAGAAGAGAGGCCCAGTGCGGGCCCTGGTTCTCAGACCACATGCCAATGACTCGGCCACACAAGTGACCATCACCAACACCAGAAAATGGCCTACCTGAACCCAGCTCAGACTGCAGAACAGTGAGCCAATATGACCACTGTTTTAAGCAACTAAATTTCAGGTGGCTTGTTCTATAGATAACTGAAACAGAAATGCTTCTGAAGAAAGCCAATTAATCAGAATGAACCATCTTTTAAATAGTGATCTAGAACCCCCCAGAATCTCAAAAATAATAGCTTAAAAAAGAATTCATTTCTTCATGGCAAACAATAAAGGGAGGGGAAAATACTCTGAGCGATTCAGGAAAATTCCTGATCTAGACATTATACCTATTAAAATTAAACATAACTTGCACGCTCATTTGTGCAAACATGAGACTTTTTTTAAGGAACTCACAGTACTGAAGAATATCTAAGTGTGAAAACATGAAAGAAAACATTTAGATTCTTAATGTTTACTCTCTTAATTCAAATTGGACCCAAGTAGTTACTTCAAAGAAGCCTTATTACATGAGAACTATAAACATAAGGCAAAGTTCATGAAAAATGTTTGAAAGTCACTATTTCTTGGAAACTTGATCTAATTAAAATAAGACTTTTCTAAACAAATTGGTATCTAGCCATTTATATTTTATGAACAAAGCCAGAATGCATTTAACACACAATTTGTTTCTTATATTATTAAGAACTTAGCAGTTTTGAGAAATTTTATCTTTTCGTTTGCATCTGATTTAAAAATATCCACCAGTATTTTTCTCTTAGAAATTCTACTCTTCTCAGGCATACTTATACTGATGCTATGTAAAGATTATTAATGTAAAAATAGTATAGATCTTCAAAATACAGTAAAAAAACAAACATAGCCAAAGCAAAATATCCTTCTTATGTTATACCTTTGTGCTAAAGAAGCAATACAAACTAAAACTTATTTTAGAAAGTTAATTTTACCACTCTGTCTGAATTTGCAATTCAAAACAACACTAAAATATCAAGTAGTTGATAAACAGCCAGTTTCATTTAAACATGAAATATTCCCCTTTACCAATTACATCAGCCTTTCCAATTTATAAAGTTCATAATATAAAACGAAATGTGAAGACTTATTCTTCCAGGGACTTGCATATGATGAGGCGTAGCCATTTGTTAACTACCCATGGATGGCAGCCAGGAACTTGTGTGGTAGTATGACATAAAGGGCACTTTTACTGTCAGCACAAGATAACATTGCTGAAATGCCAAAGACTAAGCGTAATTAAGTGGGCTGATGGAACTGAATGACTATGAGATGACTTTTAATTGGTATTAGCACATGTTAATATGCACATTTTTTGTTTATACGCATGTACAAAAAATCTGGCACATTCAGATTAGTTTTTATAGATATAGTGTATGATAAAAATACGGTAAATGTTTAAGTTTTAAAAAGTATTACAGTAGAAGGCACAAATCTGTCTCAAAATACTCCCCCTTGCTCCAAACACACTTATCACATCATTCTTGCCACTTTCTGGAGGAATTCCAGAACTCCTCTTTTGTGTCTTTAACTGCACTGTTGTGGCTGCCTTGATGTCCTGAACTGATTCAGTGTTTGCCTTGCATGGTCCTTCTGAGTCCTGTGAAGAGCCAGAAGTCGCACAGTGCCGGATACAGTGAATAAAGTGAATGAGCCTGCCTTTCCATTGGATGTCACTCAGCAGCCACATTCACTGAATTTCTGATCACATCTCATGAAGAACTCACAAAAGAGGACTTCCAGAACTGCTTCAGAATGTGGCAAGAACAATGGGATGTGTGTTTGAAGTGAGAGGGTGTATTTTGAGGGGGATTAATGGCAATGTGTCTTTTACTGTAATAAGTATTTTTATTTAAACATTCACTGTATAGTTTGATCACATCTTGATTTTTAAGTGTTACATTAAAATATTTTCTTTTTAAACCATTTTTGTTTAGTATCCAAATTTCACCTAAAATAGGGATTAATTGCAGGCTTATTCCTTTTTATGTTAGTTCAAATTACATTATGCATTTTTTCTGTAATACTGTAGATTGGACCCAGGGCCTTTGCACTGAGATACATTCCCAGACTGTTAAATTTTTTTTCTTGCGAGATAATGATACAGGAGGTAGGGCATGGTAAAGCTGGCTGGGGAAATAAGCAGGACCTGTCAATCACAAGATCCCAGGACAACACCACATAATCCCAGGACCCCATATGTGGGACTTCTTGCAGGCTCCTGTGAGCTGCACAGGACATTTAAGGACACAGACGCCACGAAGTGTCTGCTATCGAGCCCCGTATCGTGACTCCTTATAGTAGGCTGGCGTACTTTTATTTTGGCTTTTATCCTTTCCTCTCTTTATTTGGCCCAAGTCTGCTCTACAGAGCCAGTTTTTCCCTTACCCCTTCGCCCCTCACTTTTCAAATAAACTTTGGGCAGTTTTTTGTTTGTCTCATCCAATTCTTTGTCCTAGCCAAGAAGGACCTGAAATACTTTTAATTAGTGAGCCATTTCTAAAGGAACTGCCTGACAACAATAAGGGGCCACTAAATTGCCTAGGCTGGGCTTGAACTTGCAATCCTCCCGCCTCAGCCTCCCAGCGTTGTAGGATTATGGGCATGTGTACCACACCTGGCTTACAGTATGAAATTTATTGAGTAATATATAATTAATATCCAATTATTCAATAAATATTTATTGAATTTGAGCATTATACTTGGGTCTGGATATAATAATGAACGTGGCAATGGGAAATACCAACAAAAGAGCAGAGAGAGAGAAAAGGCAGGTGGAGAGAGAGAAAAAAAGAGAGAGGGAGAGAGACATAGGCACCAGGCACCATTTCTTTGAGTGGATTAGAAGTGACTACTCTTTATGTGAAATGGACTTGTCAGTTAAAGCAAAGAATAACATATCATCCTCGGACATTCAATTTTAACCAGCTTATACACCAACTTTTTATTGGAGTACCAAGGCATTTTCTTTTTTTGAGACAGGGTCTTGGCTATATAGTTCAACCTGGCCTTGCTGGCCTTGAATTTATTATGTAGCCCAGGCTGGCATCCAACTTGCAGCAATCCTCCTGCCTCAGCCTCCCGGGGGGCTGGGATTACAGTTGTGTGTCACCACACTGGGCTGACATTTTTTTTAAGTATCCACTGATCAGAATTCCACTTTGTGTTTCTTGTACAAGCCACACTCCTAATACATCCTTTCTGGTTTCTGTTTATTTAACACAGAATGAAACTTAAAGACACATCTGAAGCAAAATGAGTGCAGAATCATTCAAGATTTTAAAAATTCTTTTCAGCTTCTCTTTTACAATTATTTTGCCCATGTTGTTTATAAACAGCAGTTTAAAAGTTAGTGGCGAACCTTTAAAGTTTTTCCAAAACATTCAACTTTGAATGCTTTACAGGAAACAAATGTTTTCTCTTCATTATAAGGTTTTAATTTATAAGACTATTTAATTAAATTATAGAGTTGCAATAGCAAGTACCTGACATAAGCTAGTTTGTAAATAAGTCCAACTTTCAGAGCATTTCTCTTCCTCTTTGGCCTGAATTATATTCCCTGTCTCTAAATCCCCATATTATGAGCAACAGAAAATAAAATAAGTAGATATGGAAGGCTGAATAGGGCCTTGCAGGCCATGGCAAAGAATCTGAAATTTATTCTATAAACACTAAGAAAGAATTGGAGGACCTAAAGAAGGAGAGGGAGGTATGTCATTGTCATTTTAAAAAGATCCTTCTGGGGCTAGAGTGCAGCTCAGGGGTAGAGTACTTGTCCAGCATGTGCAAGGCCCTGCATTCAGTCCTCAGCACCACAAACAAAACAGTGGCTGCATGACCTTCAATGAAGATGGATATGAACTGACTTAGGATATATTTTGAAGATGGCAGTCTCAAGATTTGCTGATGGATTGAATGTAGAGGAGGAAGGAAAGGGAGAGTTTTAC
This sequence comes from Hystrix cristata, assembly GCA_004026905.1. Lineage (NCBI taxonomy): Eukaryota > Metazoa > Chordata > Mammalia > Rodentia > Hystricidae > Hystrix > Hystrix cristata. Next base: position 4,448 of record PVJO010026844.1, read on the forward strand.
AATGACTTCTAGGTTATCAAAACTTCTAGATTATCAAACCATCTGGGGGGAAAGGAAAAGGCACTCATACTGGTGGGAGCACAGGTTTGGATGGAGGAAATGAAAGCTTCTATTCTAGCCATATCAGGCCTGAAAAAGCAATGAGCTGTCTGAGAGAGATGTTAAGTAGGTGGTTGGTTGAGTATTTTTGAAGCCTACTTTGACCTTTAAACTATTTTGTTTCATCTACATTGGGAATGCTTCTTTATTACCCATGCAGTAAATGTTATTAGCACGCCTTTCCTCACCTACTTCCCATCTTCTATCAACTAGTATTTACTTCACTTATTAAGGCTGATAAAATACATTCTGCTGTATAAGCATATTTAAACTTTCCACACTATATCTCAGATTGATCCTGAAAGTTGAGAGCCCTAAATAGTATTCACAATATTATATAATCATATGAAGTTTATTAACTGAAGGGCCAAATAGTGTGCAACGACTTTTCTTTCTCAGGTGGATTTAATGCCCAGTGCCACTTGGAGAAAATAGTTCTAGTATCCACACCAAGTAAATCCTCTTCCAGGTTAAAAATATTCCCCTGAGAACTTCGAAGACATTAACTCTGTTACGAACTCACATCAGTGCTGCTTGATTTCATATTGATTCTTATTTATTTGATGGTTACATTTTTCTTTCTCTTTATGGAAACTTTTAGAATCTTCTCTTCATGGTTGTTTTGCAATTTTGCAATGATGCGTGGGGTGTGTTTTTTCATTTACATGTGAAACACTCAGTGGACCCTTTCTATGCCTTTGGTATAAAGGAACTCTCATTACTTTAGAGGGTACGCAGAGTGCTAGTTATGAGTACAGGTGCTGGAGTCAGGCTATCTGGGTTCCAAAACCAGCAATTCACTGTGCAGCCTTGAGCAAGTTGTTTAAACTCTATGCTTGTTTTTGAACGAGTTCTGAATATGTCACTCTAAAATATGCTGCTGTGCTATGTTGACTACACTGAGTTAAAGGAATGGTTAGTGGGTGCAAGAAAAACATTCTGAGCGTCCTTCTTTTTCTTAAGAGGAGGCGAAATTCCTATGTGAAAGATGTCCTCCCTCTACTAGAAGGAACATATCATTCTTATCAGCAAGCACAGGAAATTGAGCCTGAAGGAAATCTGTATAAATCTTAGGAAACTCTTCTCCAGCAATTAATCAACTCACCCAATGAATAGCCCCAGCCCAAGTCCCTTTGTTTTTTCACATTTTCACATTTTACAACTCTTTCCAGCTCAGTGTATAACGGTTCAACTCTGCTTCTTTGGGTCTTCATTTCTGTCTGCAAGCTTTTTGTCTTAGTCACTTTCCTCCTCACAGAGTCCTGACCCTCACAACTTAGAGGAGAAGAAATTTATTTTGGTTCACAGTTTTGTAAGTCTCAGCCACAGTCAGCCGGCTCAAATGCATGGTGAAAGGGCCAGCCATGGAGAAATGGTACTGACTGTACAGCAGTCAGGAAGCAGAGAAAGAAGGGAGGAAGCAGACGGAGATACACCCTTACCAGGTCTCCTCCAAAGGCTACCTCTGACCAGGCCCCACCTGCTAACAGCAAGTCAGCCATAGCACCTCATAATCCAGTCACCTCCCACAAGTTCCACCTCTGAATACATAAATTTTTGCAGGACATTTCAGACCCAAACCAAAGCACTCTTGCACTACGTAAAACTTGTTTTAAATCAATTGGGATGCTTTTCTCTTGATGGTCTTTGTGTCAGTCTGTTAGCTGAAACATCTTAAAAGAGTGCAGGTTAAATTCTGCCCCCTTACACTTTGTCTGAAAAATAAGAATATTAACAGTATTATTACTCTACTGAGTTATATGGGGCTTGGGTGAGAGCTAAATTAGTCTATATTTGGAAAGTTCTGTAAAGTTCCTGGCAAAATACTGTGTTTTGATAATTATCTTACCTTCAGTTTTACCCCTCTTCTGGAGCTCCAGAAAAGTTGGACTTCCTAAACTGATCCTCCATTTTTCTTTGCTTCTCTCATGTTTTCTAGATTTTTGTTTTGTTGTTTTATTCTCTGTGATATTTCCTTGCCTTTATCCTTCATATCTTTTTAAAAGTTATTTTGGTATACTTCTAATCTTTGGTTGTCCACTCAATTTAAAATAGCCTAGGGATCAGCGTTATTTTCTAAAACAACTGCTGTGGCAGTTGACATCTAGCTAGAACACTGGCCTCCAGTAGTCCTAATGTTAAGACAGAGTGGAGTGTTGTGACCGAAACTGCTACTTGAGAGAGAGGGATTTCTGAGTAACCCTTCGCATTCTCCTATTCTGTTTGTTCTTGTTTTCTGTGCTTGCTGACCACGCCTATCAGGACTTTGTCAAGCACGTTAGTACTCCTAGGTATTACATTTTTGCTTATTATGTTTTGGATAGGATCTCACCATGTTGTCCAGGTTGGCCTTGAACTCATGATCCTCCTTTCTCAGCCTCCCAAGTATTACAGGTGTGCACTACCACCCCCCAGCTCTTTTGCTCTATCAATAGGCTTCCATTCTTTCCCACATGCTAGAAAGTTCTTCCCTCAATTCTCTTCACCTTTACCAGTTTACTGCTTTGCAACCATTTAACAGAGTCTTGGGAGGTGGCAAATTTAGATGTTGGTGCACAGTCTACTGTCCTGAATCATAAACTGTATTATCTTTCTAAAGGAGTGATCACCGTTACAGATTATCTAATAGCCGTCTTCATTAACTACCTCCTCTGAGGTAGAAAACATGCTGAATAGACTATTTTCTAATGTACTGGCCTTCAGTGTAGCTGCCTTATGTATCCTCAATTGGCTGATGAAATCAGAATTAGAAGGTTAAAATTAAGTGAGGAATTCTTGATTTCTAAAAGTATGTGTATGGGGTTGGGGATATAGCTCATGTGGTAGAGCGCTTGCCTAGTAAGTGCAAGGGCCTGAGTTTGATCCCCATCACACCTCGCAATTTAAAAGTATGTGTATGATTAAAAAATACAATGAATATTTATATTAAAAATTGTATGGCAGAAGAGACACATTACCATTAATCCCCTCAAAATACTACCCCTTGTTTCACACTTTCTTGCTACTTTCTAAAGTAGTTTAGGAAAAAAAAAGAATAAAATAAAGTAGTTCAGGAAGTCAGTCCTCTTTCATGTCTTTAGTTGTGCTGTTATGACTGCCTCGGTGTTCTGAATCCATTCAAAGCATTTACCTTTCATAGTCATTTTGACCTCAGAGAAGAGCCAGAAGCTTCACAGTGCTACATTTGGTAAATAAGATGGGTAAAGACACACTGTAATATTTTCGCAAAATTCTTTTTGTTGGCTGGCACTTGGCAGCAGCATTCACTTAATTGTTGATCACACCTCATGAAGAAACTCATGAAAGAGGACTTCCGGAACTACTTCAGAAAGAATGATTGAACAGTTGTGTTTGAAGTAAAGAGGGATATTCTGAGGGGGATTAATGGCAATGTGTTTCACTGTAATTGTTTTATTCAAATATTCACCATATAATTTCATCACACCTCATAATGTTCTATTGACTATTATCATCTATTACAGAGCTTATTTGAAGTTTATGAATTTTCGTATGGATGAAGATTAGAGCAAGTACTCAATATGCGCATTTTTATTTTGACCTGATGCTGTACTGTTTAAAACTTGCTAAATCCTACTTAAGAGGTAAAGATGACTAGGATGTAGACTAAGAACCACATATGGCTTTAATAAAATGTGACTTATCTTATTATAATGACATTGTCAGGTGAAATAAATTTTAAATATAAAAATGTTTTATTTAATAATCTGTGTGATAGTATTTTCTAAATTGTTTTGTGGGACACTAGTCATGTAGGATGATTTTAATAAGGATGATTGGTAAGTGGGGAAAATACCATATTTTTATTCTCTTCCTTGAAAATTCATCACACTTATGCTTAGAAATAAAAGTGTTGCAAGTTCTACAGGTTTAAAAAATGTTTAACTTTTAAAATTTAAGTTTGAAAAACTTATTTTACCACTTTCCCTGTTTTTTTGAGCAATATCTATGAATACTATACATTACAAAATTAGTGCTCTTCAGAATACACTTTGCGAAATACTGTCATTTACTGTCACCTACTATTTTGGTAGTGATAACTGAAAAAATTTGGTGGTAACAACAATTAGAAGAATGCTACTGAGTTTCTGACTCGGAGGCTGATAGTATCAGTATAATTTTCATTACATAAATAAATTAAGGATGTTTGGAGACGAGATGTCCACTAGGAAGTATACAAATTTGTCAAGTGCTGTTCTTGCTATATTTTTAACTCCTACAGAGAAGTAATTTTCTCAGGCGGCATCAGCACATCTAATACATCTTAATTTGATAACAGTATACTGAGATAATAAAAATAAGATTTTACTTCTGCTAACCTTACCTATTCCACAAGAAGCCTTCTGCAGTCTGCTGTGTTTGACTGGCAAAACCAATGGACATGTTGGTTTCTGGAAGTCTCTTCTCTGGGTACTCTGAGTATCATAAGGTGGTTGGAAGGTATGTTCTAGTGCTTCACCATGTGACCACCAGTCACTCTATTTAAAAATTGGAAATGGAAAATTGAATATTGTTGGATATTTTCTCGTGTTATTTGATGTCTACTAATGTTCAGTAATTCAATTTAATAAGTTATTGGATATTCTGAAATCTAGGAGTAAATATCTTTTCAGAAAGATTGTACTTCTTAAAAGGCACCTAAAAATAAATAATATATTTTTAGCCAAAGTACACCTGCTAAATTCCTAACCTAATGTCTATCAACAGATGAAGTGGTAAAAATGAACAAAACAGTTATATTTCAATGTTTTGTACCATAATTCTATTATATACTATATGTACATATCCATATATATGTAAAACATAATTTAATCTAAAATTATGTTCTATAATTTTATTATAGCAATATAAATCATATATTATCTAAAATGGTGGTTTTCAAAGTTTTTAGTCAATGATCCACACCATAAAATACATTTTATATCATGCAAGAGTACACAGTGCAATAGATATATAAAACTGAAATAAAAGTTTCGCAAAATATTTCCTCTTACTATACGGCAGTGGACTGTTGTTTTTCTTATATTTAATTACTTTCTCTTTTATCTCATTTTGCAATGTTGATTGTAACTCACACTGAAAAATTTTCTTCTAAGGGAAAATATCTCCAGTGTTACTAAATTTTTAGTACTAAAACCTAAGCATGTAGGAAAGAGAGAACTGAGGTTTTTCATTAGTACATATAATCATTAAATCTCTTAGATCTTGAGAAAGCAATGAGGGAAACTGTTGCTCAATTTAATTCTGATTGAAAGTTACAGAATTTCTTGATCAGGTAGAAGAGAACCCTGGAGGAAGAGAACTGTGGTACCTAGGGGTTCTTGGGTATGATTAGAGGATGAAGTAACCTTGGGTATGATAAAGTACTATAGGTTACAAGAAAGTAGATTTGCCTTTTAAAAAAATCTATGATTTCATAGTCACAGACTATTAAAATATGATTCAAGGGGAATGAATATGTGATTCTAATAATAAATTTCTGACAATACAATTGAGGCTACATTGATACAAAAAGGAAGAGGCATCTAGAGAAATCTATGTGGCTGCATAAAGAGTCAGCTCTCAAATAAACTTAGTTTCTAAAAGACATGTTTAAGAGGGACATAATGTAAAATTCAAAATAAAATTTAATAGAGTTACTTGTCAGAAGACTGATGAGAAACTTAGAAGTTCATAAAATATGCCAAATGTAGCAAAAATAAGGTTTTCTAGGGAAAAATTGCTTGTAGTAAGTAATCAAGGAAAGGCTAACAAGTTAGAAAGGAGTACACTGTTCAAAGCTGCAAGTCTGAACTACTCAACTTGAGGTACTTTGTTAAACAAAGTTAACTGAGACTGAAAAAAGATGGGATGAACCATACCAAAGAGGGTTATAAGAAATGAATAGTGGATGAGAGAATTAGCTCTCACGCTGCTGCTTTAAATTAGTGCCAGTTTTTAGGCCAATCACAAATTACAACCAGGAGTAATGAAAAATGGGTAATTGTAAAGGGTGTCCAGAGACTGCAGAAATTTATGAACTAGGGATTTTAGAGAAGAGATTGTCTAATGCCCTTTATTTTCAGAATGGGCTACCAGGTGAATTAAAAAATTAAATTTCTTAATATAGATGCTAAGGAAATTCTAAAACAGATTACTAAACAGATGGTGTCTTCTCACTATCTGGCTAAAAATAGCCATGTCTTACTGTTGTCACAATGCCTGCTTCTGGCAGCTCTCTTCCTCTCCACCTCATAGCTATGATAGTACTTACTATGTTTCAAGGTCTGGGATTTATAGGCCTTATCTCAGTTTCACCACAATTCTATGAAGTAGGTACTAGAGATGAGAAAACTGCCAAGAGATCAAGTAACTTCCCCAGGATATATCACAAGCAGACAGCAGCCTTGCCTCAATTCAATCCCCACCTATCTACATGCCTCTAATTTCAGTGCTACATTGCTAATATCAATTCTCCTGCAGAACACTACACCAGATAAGCACAAATTATATTATTTCAAAAGCAAAAATAAAAGAAGCTCTAAGCAAACATCTTAGTCTCTTTTGTGTAACCGAACACCACAGACTGGGTAATTAATAACGAACAGAAATTTGTTGGCTCACAGTTCTGGAGGCTGGGAAATCTGCTTTCAAGGCACTGTGGTGAGGGCAGGTTTGCCAGTTCTAGTTCCAACATGGTGTCTGGAACACTTATATGGGGAGGGGTGGAATGGTAAAATGAAGTTAAGAGGGGATCCACCTTGCCCTTTTATAATAGAATTAATCCCACCCATGAAGCAGAACCTTCATGGCCTAATCACTTCTTAAAGTTCTCACTATTAAAACTTTTACAATAGCAATTAGGTTCTGCAAGTTTTGGAGAGGACAAACTTTCAAGCCATAGCAGGAAGTATACTGAAAAAGTTCTCCTATTACAAAGCTGTATAATGCATGCACAATAGTATCAAACTTTGTTGATCAGAAACTCATTTTGCTAATACCCAAGTTACTGGAGAAGTGATTCTGTGTAAAAACCAGGAGGAAATGCTTGGTGCACATGAATTTTTGTCTCAAACCAGAATACAATGTAAAAGCTTTTCTTAGAGACATCCATTTATCTTTCAAGCAAAATTCTTTGAATTGAGGATTGGTGTCCTTAAAAGCTTCAAAAATATGAAGGAAGTAATAATTTTTTCCCAAAGTCTGACCCTGTAGTTGGTGAAAGTATTTTGCCATTACAGAGTGGATGCATCTTCAGTGCATTAAATCCTGCAGTTCCAAAAATACTGCACTCCTCCCTTCCCTATCTCTGCAGTCTTCCCCATGCCTAAAAAGCATGATTTGTTCCTGGAAGAGGGAGGGTGTATACACACCTTGCACATGTGCATGCCTTTTTGGTCCAAGCATTTGCACATAAGAAATTACGAGATTAAAGAAATAGATGGAGGCTTGTTTCTCACATCAAAGGGAAGGACTAATAAAAATTTTACTGTGGTCCATCAGATTGGTAAGGGGTTAATTCAGAGTTAGGACAAAATAAGCTAAACCAGGAAAAGTCGCCCAGTGTGATGGCTTCATCTAGGTCCCGGGGACAGGTTACATCTCACAGGCTGTAGACAAGGTTTTACCTAAAGACATAGTTGTTCCCAGCTTAAAACTGTGGACCCAGAAAAAGGAAATCCTCCCTCTCTGTCTAAAGTCTACCTCCTTTAATGCCCCAGGATGACAGTACTGGGGTTCCACAGTCAAGCAGGTACCTGGAGGCTCCCAGGAGGGTTGGGTGGGGTGGTAGTTACTACCACCTCGCCCCTGGGAAACGTAATGCTTACCAAGTGCTCTTTAGCCACATTTAGAAGCCAAAGCAAGGAAGTCTCTACGTTATACTCCTAGTATGCCTTAAGTTTCAGAGATGTTGTAAAAAGCATTACTTATTTTGCATTCTTTGGGAAATTATGGAAGAATCCTCAGGGAGGAAGTGGTAAAATCAAGTGGAGTATCCTGGAGAAACCAGTTCAGAGAATGCAAGTGGCGGTAAGCTGGGATCCACAGCAGAAGCCACAGTGGCCTGGCCAAGACAGCTGGTGGTAACAGTGGTTACCATCTGTGGAACACAGAATTGTATTTTGGGGATTTCCAAGGAAATACTGACTTTTGACTAAACCTACACATAGATAATGACATCTTATTTGTAGAGCTCAGTAGCTTTAAAGACTTGACGTTCTATCACAAACACTAGAGTAATCAAAGTCATATTGGTTACACTACCTAAAGTCATCTTTATTCTCCTGTAGGTATTAGAAGTGCTGGAAAAAATCTCTTTCTAAGCAATTCACAATGTCTCCAAACAGTTATTCCTAAATTGTGTCTGGTGGAACACTAATTCTCTACCATATTAGTAGATGTTATGTCAAAGAGGTTTCCATAGTTAAATAAATTTGGGAAATACTGAGACAAAGTTAAATAAGTTTATCACAGAATTTCTCAGAACCTTTATATACTGATACAAATCATAAAGTTCTGAGAGAGGTATATAAAAATACAGCTTTTCCAAAACCTGTTTGACTTTTGGGAATTTATTTTAAGCATGTGGGAAAGGGACAGTGCTCTGAAAAATATACTTTGGAAAAGACTGACCTAGTACAGTATCTCTTTTTAAAGTACAATATTTAGAAACCCAAGACAATCGAACTAGTTTCCATTGGAACTCACTGAGCTGAAAAAAATCCCTTTTTACTTGTTCTAGCCTCCCCATTTTATATTGCTAGATTGAAACATGATAATTTCACTTAAAAAATATTGTAAATAAATCAACAGCGACCCATTTGGTGTTGAGTTCTAAATATATTATCTTAGCAAAATACATAAAACTTTTCAATTAATATTTAGGCAATTTTATTTTCAAGCTAGCATTAATCAAGCTAACTGTTAAAAAGAACTTGACATCTTAAATAAGAATTTACATAAATGTGAATGGGGCATTATTATTCCCTGGGTTCTTCGAAATGAGTTTACTTAAAAGTTCAGTTTCTCTTTCTGAAATAAGAACATTCTATTCACTGCTCACCCAAGTCACATATGACTATAATTCTGTGATGCATCGCCCATCATTCTCTGTAACCCTCCTCATTCATATCTACTACCAGCCTCTCTTATCTGTGCTCTCACTTCACTTCAAACTAGCATTCATCATTCCTTATAGGTCTAGCCACTCTGTCAGTTAGCTTTGTGGACACTTAGCTCCTAACATATATAAATCTTTACATACTACAGAGTAAGAAAATAGTTGGAATTAATTTTTAAATTTTTATGTTATATATTTCTTTTTCTCTGTCTTTTTCTTCCCTCCCTCCACCCTTCCTTCCTTCTTTCTTTGGGTTTTGCCAGGTAAGGATTACAGGCTACAGGTGTGCACCACCATGCCTGGCCATATTTCTGTTCTTGAACCAGCCTTTTTTTAGTGTTTCTGGTGTAGGGGTGGGTCCATTTAATAGTTTGTCTTAGATTCAACCTTGAACTGGGGTTTAAAACTTACTCTTGAGCTTTTGCAAGAAATAATGAAAACTACACAAACCTGGTTTCCTGCACCAGATTTATTTATATAGCCTACTATATGTCTGGCTTAACAATATAATGGCTTATTTCTTCCAAATCCCCAATAATGGATATAAGAGCACCTGCAAGAGCAAGTTTTTGAAATGAAGTAGCTTTAAAACCACACTGGCCAGGGTTTACTACATGATGACACTGAAACGTGTTTGACCATAAGAATTCCTCCTGAGATCTCATGTTTGCACAGAGCCGTAGTGTGCTGTTCAATGAAAAGAACAGCTGATGTCTTTGGTGTGGAGAGCTCACAAAAAGCAATCTCCATTTAACTACCAGGTTAAATCAGTTTTACCTAACTCACATCCTGACAGGGATGAGGAAAGAAGTGGAGTAGGGTGACGCTGACATTGCCACAGTCATCGGAGACCATTCAGATGGCACTTTTCTTTCTTCAAATGTCACTCTGGAAGACGCCCACATAAGACATTATGATTATCTCTGCAGTGGCACATTTTGAATACCATCTGTTAATCACTTGTGGGGACCAGCACTCTACGAGGTCTCCTATCAGAGAATCTTATTCTCAGCAGAGGACTGTGGGCTCCTAATTCCACAACTGTGCAGAAAGCAGACTCAGACTCACCTGTACTGAGAGCTAATGCTTGATGTTTCCTTTGTGCATCCTGAATCTGGCGCAGGGTCTCCCCAGCCTCCTTCAGGTCACCAATCAAATGTCTCCTTCTTGGAGACACTGTCTATGAGAACCTATTTAAAGTTATAGCTCTACCTCCAGCAGTCCTTACCTCTTCTTCCATGGCAACTCTTACTATTTCACATCCTGACATAGCTTACTTATTTTGCATATTCTCCCACTAGAATGTAAGTAGCACAAAGACAAGATTTTCCCCCCATTTATTTTGTTTGCTACTATATTCCTAGTGCCTAGAGCAGGACTTGAAAAAAAATCTATTTTAATCCTCATAAAAACTCTGTGAGAAAGATTACTATCCTTATTATATAAAGAAATAATCTTAGAGTAACTTACTTGCCCAAAGTCACATAGCTAGTGCATAGTAGCAACAAAAAATGAACAAGTAATACACACAATAATAAGAGATATTGCATATGCATTTTTCTGGGAGGACTAAAAAAGCTACATACTGATTAATTCCATTTGTATGACTTCCTGAAAAAGACAAAACTATAGAAAACATATCAGTAGAAAACATATCAGTGGTTCCCAGGGCTGCAGTAGGGAAAGAAGATAACTACAGATGGGCATGGGGGAATGTCACAACTATACCTCTGCCAAAGCACCCAGAACTGTACCCTAAAAAGTGTGAACTTTGGCTGGGGATTTAGTTCAGTGGTAGAGCTCTTGCCTAGCAAGCACAAGGCCCTCAGTTCGATTCCCCAGCACCCACCCCACCAAAGGTGAATTGTACTATGTAAATGTGGTAGACAGAAAAATGCCTTCCCACCTACAAAGATGTTTATGTCTTTACCTCCAAATACATGAATGTTATTTTTCCTGGTAAAGGGACTATGAAGATTTGTTCTGGTTTATATCTGGATGGCCCCCAAAACCTCATGCATGCAGAGACAGAGTTTGTGGAATGTGACTGAATTAAGGGTTGCTGGCTCGGTATTAGAGCTGAGGTCTGAAGAGACGGGTTATACGGGTGAGGCCTGGAAGGGGAGCTCTCCCTCGTCTCCTATCCTTTGCCCTCTGCTTCCTGGCTGCCATGATGTGGAGCAGCTTTCCCCTGCCAGACCCTTTACCAAGGCTTCCCATCTTGAGATAGCCACCTATGGGCTAAAAACATTAGCCAAAATAAACCACTCCTGTAAGTTATGGGTGTCAGGTATTGTACCCTAGTAACAAGGAAAGTGATGAAGACAAGATGTGATTCAGTATGTAGAGATGGGGAGATTACCTTGGATTATTTGGGCAGATCCATTGAAATCACAAGGGTTCATATAAGAAGGAGGCAGAAGAGTCAGTCAGAAAGAGATTTGAAGATGCTACCAGTATGATGCTGGATTTAAAGAGGAAAGTACAGTGAGCCAAGGTATGTAGTCAAGTCTCTGCAAGACAATGGGAAAGGCAAAGAAACAGATACTCTTTTAAACCTTCTAGGAAGAACCATCCCCGGTGATAGCCAGTAAGAATGATTTTGGACTTTGGAACCCAAGAACTATTAAAGAGAATTAATTTGTGTTGCTTTAAGTCAGTGTTTGTGGTAATTTGTAAAAGCAGCAACAGTAAACTAATACAACAAATCCTACCTCAACAGACCTGACTTTAAAAAGATAATGGAATATATCTAGTGTGGTATAGTAAACAAGAGGGATTTGGCTAGGGCAACTGTCTTGTGTCAAAAACATGACTGTGATATTTGCTTACCATGTAACCTCAGACATGTTTATTAATCTCATTGGAGGATGTGCTATCATCTGTGAAATATTTCCAATAATACCTCATAGAAATTGTTGTAGACATAAAGGATATACATAAAGGTAATTTACATAAAAATTAGCTTATTCCTAGTACTTTATATGCTTCAGAAAAGTGGTAGCTATTATTTTATAGAAAGCACTTGAATTACTGAGAACCATAGGAAGTTTCTGTATTAGAATATGTCATAAAGACTATATATAGAAGAAATTTCTTCAGCAACCTTCAAGCATTACTTAGTGGCCACAATCTAATCTAATCCAGAAAAATGATTGTTTGGATTTCTTCCCTATATATATCACTTGTATGACAAAGTTAACTGCCAGAATAGTTTCAGGTTACTGCCTTTAATTATTGGATTATACACAATACTATTCTGAATGTCACATCCTTTAAATAGTTTGCAACCAAACTGTTCTGCAAAGCAGCTTCTAAATCTAAATCTGAATTTGTACATAACAAACATCTGTCCAACCTGCTCTTCTGGCCCCTTTTTGGGATCTATGTAGGGAACTGGTTCATTGTATGTTCTTGCATTTGTATGAATGAATTTAGCATAATTTACACGTCCTCTCCTGACACATGGTTCTGAATGTTGTATGCTGTTTCCAGAATTTTTTTCATGTTTGATTTCTTCTTTTCTTTCAGATATATATACTACACCAGCATCTTCTATTTTATACTGTCTGAAAAACAAAATTAAATAGCAAATCATTTATCCCAATGGGGATTTCAGTAGAGTCATAATTAAATGAGATTTAAATATATTCCAAGCATAAGTCAAAACAAGTTAGACTTATTAATAGTTTTGATAGCCCTCTGCTATTGAAATTTGGAATGGTATGTTCTCATTCTAAATAATCTAAGATATAAAGAAATTTGTGTTATTAATTATTATTATGTAATTGATGTATCATTTGCTGGTAGTAAAGAGTGGTATTTGATCATGCTTACTAATCATGTCTGTAGTATTTATGCACACAGTTAAGTTATATGCTAATCTGAATCCATCTTCCTCAAAAGTTTTATTGCCAAAAGACAGCTTTTCCCTCTTTCACCTTCTAAATTCAACCATCAAGACAAGTACAACTACTTGATTTTTACAAACTGACCTGATGAATTTATAAAATCTATCCAATGACTACTAATACTTATCTTTTTAAGAAAAGACTACTGTGCAGGCCAACAATTCAAACTCATCACTTTTTTGTTTCTAATGACTACACTGCTATAAAAATAAAAATTACTGGCTGAGTGTGGTAGTGCACATCTGTAATCCCAGCACTCTGGGAGGCTGAAGCAGGAGAATTTCAAATTTGAACTCTGGGCAATTTAGTGACCTAGGGAGACCCTGTGTCAATGTAAGAAATTTAAAAAGGGTTGGGGATGTAGCTCAGGGCAAAGGCTCTGGGTTCAATCCCCAGTACCCCCAACAAAGCAAAACACAAAAACAACAAAAAGCTTAAAAGAAAAAAACTATGATGAATGTTATCACTATGTACATCTAAAATGTACCATTAAAATAAAATTTAAAAAAAGAAAAAAAAGACATGTTTAAAAATAGTTTATGGAACTTTTTCCTTTCAAATAAGGACAAACGGACATTATAAAAGGCAGTATTTTAAAATTTCAGACACTTGAAAAATAAAGAATATATTACTTTGAATACTTTTTACATAGACGCTTTTACACATCAAAGCCCTGATCCCACAAAAGGTGACTCTGTAAGACCCAAATTTATAGTGAAAATGAGTAGTTTTGTTTAGCCTTATCACAACCCTTAAAATATAACCACTGTCTTACTTCAAAGTCAGGTCTACCTCTTTCATCATGTTGGTTCTCAAGTGTATTTATAATAAAAAATTGCCTCCCCGCTACAGTTTCAGTGTGACCTGCTCTGGCTAAACTCTCCAGCCTCATCCCCGCATCTCTGCCCTCATTTTTCCAACCAGCCTGAGTCCCTTTTCTCCTGGGGCATTTGCACAGGCTGTTCCCTGTGTGAAAGACTTTTCCCCAGCTCCCTGCACCACTGGCTCATTATCAAAAGTCACTGCCTCAGAAGCTTTGCTAGATTTTGTTCCACACTCCGAGTATAGCCTGTTTTAGTGCTCTGTCCATTTCCTCGTGACACCACAATTCATAATGCATGTATGTAGTTTTTGTTTATTTGTTTTTAGTAAGCAACAGATATACCCTTGCTAGTCACTAAATCCCCTCGGGTGGGGGTTGTTTCACTCATCATTATTCACCCAATATCCAGGCATGTGCCCTTTCATCAGAGCTAAATGGATTGCCACTAGAATACTGACATATTTCTACTAAATTTTCTGGAATTGTTTTTTCACTCTGACTTTGTTTTAGCTGTACACCTTCACTTTAGCTGTAAGCTCCACTACACATACTGATGATATTCAGAATCCTTGTGACTTTAGTTCTCTGCTTCCCAACAAAAATTGTTCTCATTACTGGTAAAGTGTAAATTACTTCTAAGTCTTTTTTGGTTCCATGGACATGAGCATTTGTTTAATGGTTGTGACTTTCAGATCAATTAATTTATTACTGCAGTCTCCTGGCATCAGTTTTTCTCATCTGTTTCTCATAGTTGTAATCCAGCAATATGTTTATACCAGAATTATGTCTTTAAAGGAAAAGATTATGACTATTTTCTTGCAGTTATGCATTCATTTCATTAAGTAGTGTGGTGTCGATGGCTACAGGCTATATAATTTGTAAATGTGAAATATATGACTCTGTAGTAATCTCTTTGTGGAAGTAAAATACAGGTTAAAACACCAGTGGACTCTGAAATTAGTTAGACCTGGATTGGAATCCCAACTCTGCATTTAGTATCTGAGCCTCAGTTTCATTATTTGTATGATAAGAACAATAGGTATTGTGAGGGATGTGAGAATAACACTGAATAATTCATTCTTTCAACAGATATTTATTATGTGCCAGGTGCTGTTTGAGGCACTGAGGATATAAGTGTCAAAACAAAAATTCCTGCCCTCACAGAACTTACATTGTAGGATAAGACAGATGAAAAATAATAAGCAAAATAGAGTATTAGATGGTGGTAAATGGTTAAGGACAATAAAGCAAGGAATGGGGAAAAGGAGTGCATGTGTGTAGGAGGTAGGCTACATTTTTAGGTGGGGTGGAGGCTGCATTGTGAAGGTGGCGATTGAAAAAAGGGGAGAGGGAGAAGGCCGAGTGGATATTTAAGGAACGAGCATTCCAGCAGCCAAAGCTTTGCAGCAGAAATGTCCACACCCTCAGAGCAGTGCTTCGTAAGTGTGGCCACTGAAGCAGACATAATGGCATCAACGCGACCTTGTTAGAAATACAAATTCACAGATCTCATTTCAACCTACTAAATCCTAATCTCTGGAGCTATTTCCCAGGAACCTGTTTTAACCAACTCTCTAGCTGACTCACACGCACACATTAAAGTTTGAGAACCACTGTTCTACCAACAAAAATACAGGCTTTTGAAGCAAATGGCCCTAGCTCCACGTCACTCTTAACTAGCTACTATCTTGACGCAATGGCTCATAAAATTCTTGCATGTCATAATCACATGGAGGCCTGGTTAAAGTCCAGATTATTGGGCCCCACTCCCAGAATTTCTGATTCCGTGTTGGGTGGGGAGCCCCACTTTGCATTTGTAACAAGTGCCCAGATCACACTGGTTGGGGATCACTTGCCTGCCTGCAGGCGCAGTCCTGCCAGAGGGAGGCAAGGAGTACACGAGGCCCAGGAAAGAGAAGGGGCACAGGTGTATATTTCATGCAGGAGTCCTGGCTTTTACCCCGCGATGCCGATGGGGACCAGTAATCTAACTTACGTTGTAAAAAAACACCGCTCTGCTGTGTTGAGGGGCAGAGCAGAAGGGAAGCAAGGCTGTGGCAGTGTCTCACTGAGAACGGGTCCTTGGGACAGGGTGGGGA
>PVJO010026845.1:0-20494 GCA_004026905.1 Hystrix cristata
CGAGTTCCCAGCCTGTACTACCCACCGGGCAACATCATCTCACAGCACTGAAATTTCTTCAGCCCGGGGGCTCCTTCGTAAGCTAAATATAATTACAAATATTACCTGCTACCAACATTTCACAGCTCTGCGATGAGGACTGATGAAAGACTGTCTCTAAAATGCTCAGAGCACCTCACAGGCAAGTGCAATATAAATTCAGAATGTCATTTTACCATTCTCATTATTATCATCAAAATGGGCAAAATGAAGAAAACATGATTTCAGCACCTCAAGTTGTAATGAGCATTGGGAATATGGATTCTGGGGACAATTCTTACCTTGCACCTACATCTCAGATGGAGCATTGCAACTTAAGTAATGACTAAGCTGTCGATTGTTTATTTCACAAGTCATCTTTCTCTCCTTGGGGCAGAGTTTTTTATGTTTATGGAAATAAAGCTTGGCTTGATTATAGTCTTCCAAAAATTTATTTTGATATATCGATTGCCGTGGCCAATGATGCCTTGGCCTTACAGGTGTGTGAAGAAAACAACAAGGTCATTTATCAAAAGCTCCTGCCCAGCATGGGCTGCTAGGGCCAGACACTGCTTTGGCACTTCCAGTAACTTCTTACGGAGTAAAGATCACAGGGAAACAATTTCACAAGTGTGGCGACCTTAGGGAGCCTCTAGACCTCAACCTCTGCATCTGGGATGAGCACACAGCTGGGGCTGTCCAAGAGAATTCCAGACGCTCCCCAAATCCATCCTGGAGCTCCGTTCCTAAGCTGTCACTTATATTTTTTCAAAAGGAACTTAAAGTCTAGAACCTAGATCTCCTTTTTGTGCTATTTCCATGGGGACTTTGGGATAGACTCTTCAAGTTTACCCACTTCATGCTTCACAAAAGCAAACGGGCTGTGATTTGTTCAAAATTATAGCTGATGGACCAACAAGGAATAGAACCAAGTTTTCTTTACCTCAGCCAGAATACTTTCCGTAATATCATAAAGTCACTATATAAAACTAGTTTTTATTGAGAATCTACCACATGCCAGGCATGGCACTGAAGTCCTCCGTATACTTCCCACTGAATGTCAAACCCACTTTTAACATCAGTGCTCTAATACAGAGACAATGAAATTGAGGATCTAGGCTGAGGAGGAGTCTGCTCCAATCATACACACTTGCAGGTGGTAGAAAAGAGATTAGAACATATGGGCCTTTGTCCCATTTCACAGTGTCTCTTTGTAGGTTGGGCGACTATGTTCACATACTCCATTAAATTTATACTTTCTGGTATTTCTTTGCCATTTGCAGCAGTCTGTAAAATATTCCCCTAAAATACTAGGTCCTAATAACTAGGAACTATAAATGCTACCTTATAAAGGAAAAAGGTATTTGCAAGAAGTGATTGAGGACCTTAAGGTAGAGAGATTACCCTGGATTAAAGCAGAAAGATTAAGGAAGACAGTGAACCCTAAATATATCAGATGCATTCTCACAAGGGGGAAATGGAGAGAAATTTGACACACAGTGAGAATGTTGTGGTCTGAATGTTTGTATCCTATCATATTCTGGAAACCTTATCACTCATGTGATGGTATTAGATAAAGTCTTTGGGGTAGTGATTAGATCACAAAGCCAGAGACCTTGCATTAGTCTGACTTCTACTGCTTTAACAAAATACCTAAAAGCTGGGTAGTTATACAGCAAAGAGGTTTACTTAACCCACAAGCTGAAAGTGGAAGATTAGGAAGCCCCATCTATTTGGCTGCCAGGGAGGGCCCAGGCGGCTGCATCATAAATGGTAGATGGTATCATGTTGGAGGCAGGTCATGAGGGAGCTATCACATGGCAAACAGGGAACCAGAGCGTCAGGAGTAGCCTTACTCTTTTTCTAACAAGCCACTCTTGGGAGAACTAACTCCAGGAGACAAGCATTAACACTCTTAGAGGGCAAAATCCACAATTATCAAATCATCTCCCCTTAAGCCTCTTGTTTTGCAAAGGTCCTACCACCTCTCGTACTGCCACACCAAGGCCCAAGCCTCAGCCCATGAATCCTTGGTGAACACACTTGAACCACATCCAAACCCACAGGAATGGGGTTAATGCTCCTAGAAGTGGCTCCAGAGAGCTCTTCTGCGTCTTCCATGAAGTTAGGACACATCAAGAAGTCATTAGTCTGCAACCTGAAAGTGGACCTTCACCAGATCCCAGCACCTTATTTTAGACACCCCAGCTGCTGTTGCTATGAGAAATAAATTTCTGTTGCTTCTAAGTTACCAAACCTATAGTACTTCATTAGAGAAGCCCAAATGGACTCAGACAGAAGAGAAGACGACATAAAAACAGCAGGAATGGATTCGAAGGAGCTGGCCTTAGAGACTGGAGTGAAGGCCAGGAGCCAAGTGATGCAAGAGTTGAAGGGCAGGTTCTCCCCTGGAGTCTCCAGCGGGTCTGAGGCCCTGCTTGCATCTTGATGGGCCAAGCTGGCCCCAGTGTAATCAATTTTGGACTTCTGGCCTCCAGAACTGTGAGAGAATAAATTGCTGATGTTTTAATCCATCAAGAGTGTAATGATTTGTTGCAGCAAGTACAGGAAACCCACACACCACCCTTGCCATCTCTGACGCACTCAAGGCACAGTACGTACAAACTTAGGGCCTCCTGCGCTGAATCCAAAACTGACCGAAGTCACACTTTCTCTGCAGCTCAGAGCCAGGTTCTAAAAGGAAGCCTCACCCAAGGGATGGTGGCTCCCACGCAGGAAACAACCAACGGAAGGGACTTCTATGAAGAACTGCTTCCAGGAGCGATCTCCCTCCCTATAAACTTGCAGGGAAAGAAAACAGCAACTACCGCAGTGAAAGGGTCTAGTCAATGTTATATTCAGAGGTCAATCAGCATTCCAACGTGAAACTTAAATATTTCTGAACTCACCTTTTCACACATTACTGGCTCTTTTTTTCTTTAATAACTTTTGGGAAGACAACAAATGTACCTTATTTATTCCTTATCTTCTATGGTAAATGTTCTTGACAACGAAGGTGGGATTTTACAACTGAAGCAAGGCGTCCTGGCTGAAGGCTGACATCATATTAAAACATAGCTGGAAAATCCCCAAGAGAAGAGGCTGCTATCTAGAAGCAGAGGGTACATCTGAGGCACAACTAGAGACCTTTGTTTTCCAAGGCAAGGTTCAAACTCAAACTGATTTTGCAGTGATGAAAAGCTACAATCTGATACCTGGCCAATGACCTAGCAGAATGAGTCAGAGTCCCAGGCAGGAAGTAACACACCCTGTGGATTTGACATTAACCAGCTCCTGGCAACAGCATTCTGCAAGTGGGAGGCTGCACTGCTGGTCTCTCTTCTGTGTCCCTCTAACTTACTCAGACCCTGAGGTGGCCTGCCTGACCCAGGGAAATTCCACCCAGGACTCTGCAAGGGCAAAGGGAAAGAACAGAGAGAGCCACTGTTAAATTAAGTTTGGCTATCTCCAAACATAACTTAAATTTGGCTTAAAGGTTTCTCCATACATAGTGAACTATAATCCAACTTGATGCATAAACAGGCTGTGACATACTCTCGTTACAAGTAGCTAAGTCTCAGCCAATCACAGCAGCTGAGCTAAGGCTGTTCAAATGAAGTACCAAACATTCAAGTGCCAAGATTTAACCAATCAAGCTATCTCTATATTTCTCTTCTGCTTTCTGCATATCACTTCCGTTTTCTATCCATAAATGTTCCCAGACCATGTTGCAAGCAAACCATTTGGAACCATTTTTGAACCAGACTGCTGCCCAATTTCGAATCACAAATAAAGACAATTAAAATGTGCATGGCAGATTTGTTGTAATTTTCTCTTTAAACACTACCCACAAAATAAAGTCTGAGAAACGGCTACATGTGGCAGAGAAGAAACTTGATGCGGACAGTGTTCCCAGCCAGGAATTCTGTCATTTCTGCCCTCTGGCTTTATAATGACGCTCCTGGGTACAAGACAGTAAGTACTCTTTAGAGGGCCACATCTCTCGCTGCATGCAATCTTGATGCACTGTCAACGGGGGACCACGAAGGTGAGAAGAGGCCCCGAGACGATGCTGCCTCGACGCTGGAGCCCAATGCTGGTTGTATGTGAATGTCTGCTCCCTAGGTCCCCGACCATTCTAGTTCTTTAGTCTTTCCTTGAGCTATTTCTTACACTTCCCCCAAAATTTCCTTTTTACTTCTTATATAACCCAGGATCAGATTTGGTGGCTCGCAGTCAAAAATTTGGCAAAACCAACTCCAAGGGCTCCACAGCCCAACCTGTGTTTCTAACTCCCTCTTCTCCTCTTCCCTAAATACACATTAGAATCACATGCAGGCATAAATAATTCTGATGCCCAGGCCCCACCCCCTGCCAAATATTTGCCATAAATGGGCAGGAGTGGAGCATTATTTAACACTCGGCAGGTGACTGTAATGTGTAGCAGGTTGACATCTGCCTCCCTTCATAATCAAGCCTTTCTACTTTCCATCACCAAATCTATAACCTTTGTCATACCTGCACCCTTCAAGGTGCGTCTGCAACACACGCCACGGCCGTAGCAGTCCTTCTGCATTCCCTCTTGCCACTCCTGTTCTCAAGACCTCCATGGCTCCCCACTGCCTCCAATATGTAGTCTGAATTCTTCGGCTTTACTACCGATTTCCTCTACACTTGACTCAACCTCCTTTCCAGTCTGAATCCATCACTCACCTTCCCTTCTGGGTCCTTCCCCTCTATGGTATTGCTTGATTTCTGGACATAAACAAGGCACATTCCAGTTTCAACTGGAGAGGAAGCTATTGTTTAATATACATAATCCCTAGGAGAGCCAGAAAATGTGCTACACAGCCGGGAATCTTATCAGGCTATGCCACCGGCCTGCACTAATACAAAGGTGCTACCAACATCTGGTCGGAGATGTTGCACTTAGTTCTCACCTGCTCTCCCTCAGTGCCACTTATCACATACTAGCCGTGCCCCCAGGGATCCATGTGGCTCCTTTCCATTATTCTCTTCCAAATGAGAATCTCATGCCAGCTTGTGTGATTAGCTCAGCCAAGGTCGCAATGCTACATCCCATCTGCAAAGGATGCTGGGAAAGTAAGCTTCTGGTCACTGTCTTGAGGAAGCAGGGTTCAAAAAGATGGACTTTGCTGAACACCAGAAGGAGACCTACCACCTGCCAGGTAGCCAAAAAGCAAGACAATTGTCTACAGACTCAGCATCATGCTTTCTTCCCTCTCCACCCTCGCCGTACGTAACAAGTCCCCAGCCAGAAACTACCCACCTTTAAGGGCCATCTCTCTGCTCAGGGAAAGAATTTGGAGGTATCAGAGCCCACATCAAATCCCAAAGGTGATGATCCGCTGCAGAGTGAGGATAATTACACCTGTGATGCTGCGAGGAATGAAGATGAACTATAAAGGCTGTCCTCTGCCTGACTGGCCCTGCGCTCTGGCAGCAGAATGATGAAACAGAAGGAAAAACAGAAGTGCTTTGAACAAATGGCCAAATGCCTCATTTTCTGGGTACCTCATAAGCCCCTTGAATTTTAATACAATATAAGCAAGAAGAAGCCCCCCCACTCACCAACTGCTATTCAGATTAAAATTCTCACTATCTTCGCTGTATCAGCTTGGAACCAAATTTCAGTTTTTTCTTTTTAAATAAAGTAATGGGAAGTTTTTTGTACTAAAATGTGGCAAAATACATTCCCACCTGTTACAACTACACAACAAGCAATTGATAGCTCTTACCACGTCTGGTGAGTTTCATCACTCCCAATTCCTCCCTTCCTAGTCTTTTCAACTTAAAGAATCCCCTCCGAGTACTGTGGATCAGTCTTCTCATATTTCAGCATTAGGACACCTCAATCCACCTTTGCAGTTTCCTGGGGGGACAGCAATGCCGGTGGTCCATGGACCCCACTGTGAACACCAAGAATGGAGGCAACCTCTCTAGAGTAATAGCCAATTAACTGCTCTATTAAAAATCCTGGAGCCAAGAACCAGCTTGCTTCATATACAGTCACTGGCCTTTGCTGGTTATCAAGCACTGTTTTAAGGTTTCTAGGAAGCTTCATCTCAATATTTTGATGTCCCAACTGAAAAAACATTAATCTCCTTGACAGGGGGAAGCAGTATCTTGATCTCTTAGATATGACTCACTTTGTAAGTTTCATTAAAAATACTTGATGAGTGAACTTCCAAATGAAACAGGACTGCGGCAGTGACTAGAATAGAGTAAAGCCCATCCAGGCAGCCTTCCCAGTGGAAGTGGGCTTACAATAATGAGGAAAATCCCAGGCCCACGAAAGAAAAGAGCTGGCTTCCATCCTCTAGACGACAGCCCTCAATCACCAAGGTGACCCACTTGTCACCTGTCAAGCCAAACTTGAATTTGAAAAACAGGGACAACCCATCAGCTGTCTTTTAAATATAGAAAATACACAGCTGTCATTTCGACATGATATTTAATTTTTCAGCATGGCAGTATATAGAAAGCAGACCCATAAATTTCCCAGAAAACTGTGTTTCTGCTGAGTATATCATGTCTTCCAAAGAATTACAATACATAAAGCCAAATGACTTCTGCTCCGCTCACACGCCCTGTGTGGAACACTTTATTTTGAAGGTAGGGTAGGTTTTGTTCCCCTTCATTAGAGAAAGAGGATAGCTTTTCTCTACGTGTTCAGTGAACCTCATCGTTCCCTACTGGGCCCAACTCCCATTTCTGCATGCTTTTGGTTTCATAGCCAGTTAGACATTTAACAAGTACAATAGCAACTTTATGCTGCAGGCGCGCCTCCCGATCACCGTCTGTCAGATTCTGGTAACACCCCTGCTCTCCCACGACGTAGCCAGCCTTGAGATGTGTAAAACAGTGGGATGAGATGTCTGGAAAGCCCTCTGCCTGCCAGGATGGATGCTCTACACAGTAAGTGCAAACGGGAAATGTTGTCAAGTGTCTAAGTTGGCAGGAACCCTAAAGCCAGAAAATGGTAAAGTTTGTTAGCCCAAGACACCTTTTTATTCAGACTGGCTTTCAGCGCTGTGGTTGGCTTCCCTTCCCTACTACTTTTTTTTCTTTTGAAGCTAAATAATGAAGGAGATAATCTGGCAAGGAAGACTCCTGCAAACAGCAAATCCATCCAGGTATTAACATATTCACCCAGTTTCTATTCGGGATCTACGAAATGCCAGACTATGAAGAGAAGGACCAAGCAAAGGATCATAATTATTAGGTCTACCCAATATCACTTTCCTCTCTAATGAACAAGGTATCCAAGATTCTCAAAATCCCGCTGGTGGGACTGCTATCTGCAAATTCTGAATTCCTGAAACATGAGTCTGAAAATCCAGTGAACATTCCACAGTGCTCTGGAGTCCAATAAACTTCCTGCTCACTGAGCACAAATGTCCTGATCATTGATCACTGAGCAGGTGATCAATATGTGGATGATGAGGCAGTGAACGGCTGGCCCAAAGGTGCAGTTCTTAGAGGGTGAGACTTTTTAGAGGAAAAACTTCTGGAGATTGAACCTGTCTTGGAAGCTCTAACTAGGGCATGTGTTTACTTAGAAGCCCCTTAATCAGGGTTCAGAAAAGTTTCGGTTTTTCTACTGCTACGTAGCAAATTATTATAAACACAGTAATTTAAGACAACACCTATTTATTAATTAGGTCACAGCATGGTTAGATTCTGTTCAAAGCCTCAAAGTGCATGCTGAATTATTTTCCAGGGGCTTGGGGAAAAAAATCCACCTCTGAAATTACTCGAGTCCTTATGTTCTTATTGGTTCTCAATTCCTAAAGGCTCCTGGTAGCCTCTGCTATGAGGTTCTCTCTACCTTCAAAGCCAACAACAAAGAATTTCTCACTTCTCAGCTGCCTTTCATGCTTTGGTCCTTTGACTTCTCTTGTCTCTGACCTCTAAACCCAGATTCAAAGGGTCTTGTGTTCTGGTTAAACCCACACAGAAAATTCCCCTATTTATGGTCAATGGATTTGGGAACTTAATTACTTCTATAAAATCTCTTTACTGCAACACCTAGGTTAGTGTTTGACTGGATAACAGGGAGAAGGTATATGTACCCTAGGCACCAGGAATGTGGGAGGCCATTGCAGAATTCTACATTCTACAGAGAAAGAGAAGACAGGCAGCTAAACAGAGATAGCTTCCTAAGGATCCTAGCTTGGGTGGTTTCCCACCATTCCAAAAACATCAGTCACCATAATGAGTATGTAAAGACCCTGATCACAGAGAATTACAGGTATAGTCAGGAGACAATTGTACCTCCATCTGAGAAATATCCAAGATGGGGCATCATGCATAAGAAGATCATTGTAGCCTGCAGTGGTTCACGAAAGCTTCAAGTAGGGATTTGACATTATCACTGATGAATAGAAAGATCATACAACAGAAATAACAAGTTAGAACTACCATGACCCACTTTGTTCCCCAGAGCTACCTACAGACCAAAGCCCAAGCTATGTCAGAGTAGTCTGGGCTCCTGTGATATGAAAGCATGAGGAACTAAGCAGACGTGGTCACCGGCCATGGAGGGCTGTGCCAGCAACAAGGCTTGGGAAAGGCTAGAAACAGGAAACTGGCCTAATGACAAGAAGAACCCACCGGTACCAGCACCTTTACAGGACTAGGTCCCAATGTAGGACCTAGTCTCCTCTTTACTCTGAGAATACAACCAGACCTGTATCGCAGTGTGACTATTGCTGCTACCCAGGGGCAGCACCACAGATTGAACTGTGCAGCTTACTCCTTAAAATTACCTTTCAGCGGCTTCCAAGGATGCATTTCAAACCCCTTAGCTATGGTCTTATCTGGAACTGGCTGATCTGGCCTACCAGGCCGGTCTCACAAGACATTAAAGGGAGAGCCGTGGAGTTTACAATCCTTTTTCCTCCTTTGCAAAGCTTGGCTTTCAAGGTAACTGCCCAGCTAAAGAAGTCAAGGAACTGTAGCCTCTGTTCTCAGAAGGGATCTGCAACACCCCTGGAGCAGGCAGTACCCGATTTTTCCTCCCCTGGGGCAATAAGCTTGTGCCTCTGCCTTGAGGGAGATGGCCCAAGTGACTGCAATTTAAGGGGGAAATAAGAACACTTTAGTCTAATATATTTTAAATATTATCCCCACCGGAGCCTTTTTCGACTACCCAGAACACTCTTTGTTAACAAGTAGTGAAATGCCTGCTAAAATACAGTTTTTAGAGTTGTATCACCGTATTAACATCTTGTTCAACAAAGCTAACAGGTCCTAGCACACTCTGGAAGCTCAGAATTCTCTGTTTAGTGAAGACTATTAAACATCACCCAAATCACTTCCATTTCATGGTACTTCCGGCAGGCACACGGTACGCAAGGTTACAACTAATATCGAGGGGCCAATTGGCACAGACTGGTCATTTGCTTATATGAGAGTGAAATCTTAAGCATCTTCCATGATGGCAAGGCTTTTTAAAAGGCCTCAACAGAATCGCATCTCTTTCAGAGAGAATACCGTTAGCTTCAGACTAACCAGGACATTTCTGCTGAGTAAGTTTCCACTGGGAATGCATAGTCAAAAGGCAAATAGAACTTTACTTCCCAAATCCAAGCTGAGGCTTGTTCACTTATTCATTTAGTCAACAAATTTTTCTTGACCATCTGTCATGCACCAGGTACTATGCTAGAATGAAGGTACAGTGTTGAGCAAAATTCAGCATAGCTCCTACTCTCTAGGAATAAGAAAGAAGCCAGCAATCCATCAAATATTACACCATTGTAAAATTGTAACAGTGAATGTTGTTCCAAGAGAGTTTTAATGAAGTCAGAAGATGAATCAAGCTGCCTGATGAGACCTCAGAGGAGGAAGAGTACCGAGTTGAAGCAGGTGAGGCTGGAGAGCTCGGAGTAAGATAGGAAAGCATGTCAGGAAGCAGAAACAACATATAGCAAGGCTGCAGGGGCAGCCACATCTATTGTGGGAACTGAAGGGCAGTCAGTGGGCCACAGCAATTGAGGAGTATTATGGACTAAATTGTATCCTCCTCCCAAAACTCCATATGTTAAGGCCTGGCCCCCCAAATGACTGTATTTGGAGACAGGCCTTTTGGGGGTGATTAAGCTTAAATGAAGTCATAGAGTAAGGTCATAATCAGACAGGACTGCTGTCCTTCTGTGAGGAGGAAGAGACCCCAGGAGTACATGTGCATGGAGAAGAGCTGTGTGAGCACACAGTGAGAAGTCAGCCAAGAACAAGCCCAGGAGAGATGCTGCTACCTTCATCTCATACTTCCAGCCTCCAAATCTGTGAGAAAATAAATGGTTTGCTGTAATGACATCCAAACAGACTAACATGAAGCGAGAGCAGAACTCAACATGCTGGCCAGGCAGCCCACACAGGACAGGCTTATGTCAAGGATTCCAGTCTAGGACAGCCCTTAAAGCTACTGAGTGGCTTTAGTGTGCGGGGGTTGGACATGGTGGTGCCAACAAGACAAGTGTGACTACAGTGTGAACAACAGCATGGCAGCCAGGCAGATGGGCCAGGCTTTCTGGAAACAAAGTACAAAGGGAGCTGGGTGTGGTGGTACATGCCTGTAATCCCAGCATTTGAGAGGCAAGATTGCCACAAGTTAGAGGCCAGCCTGGGCTACATAGTGAGACCCTGTCTCCAAAACAAACAAACAAAAACACAAAGGATTCTCATATCAGAGAAACAATTCGATGTGTGCTGATAAGTGTCTGATTTATTTCACTTAATAGTATGTTCTCAAGGAACATCCATTTACATACAAATGACTCTAGTTTATCCTTTTTTATGGCGGTGTAGTACTCCATTGTGGAGAAGAACCACATCTTCTTTAGCCATTCATTAGTTGTTGGGTATTTAGGTTGTTTCCAAGACTTAGCTATTACAAATTGTGCTGCTATGAACATGGTTGTGCATATATCACTGTGGTATGATGATTTTAATTCTTCTGGACAGATACCCAGCAGAGGAATAGGTGGGTCAAATGGAACCTCTAGTTGTAGTTTTCTGAGGAATCTCCACACTGATTTCCACAGTGGTTGGACGAGTCTACATTCCCACCAACAGTGGAGGAGGGTTCCTTTTTCCCCGCAGCCCCGCCAGCACTTGTTATTGGTTGATTTCTTGATAATAGCTATTCTTTCTGGAGTGAGGTGGTAGGGAAAAGGGGGATAAAGAAGAAGGTTAAAAGAAAAGTAAGATGAAAGGGAAAAAATGGAAAAGTGTAAATAAACTTGTTGCAAATAGAGAGGGGTGGGTGAATGGAAGGGCGGGGAGGGGAAGAGGGGGGAAAACCAAGATACATCATGTACAGGTACAAAATAACTATATGTTGATTATGATCATTACGTATATAATGTATCAATACATGTTCTTGATAAAAACAAACAAACAAACAAACACAAAGGCTACTTTGTGAACTGAAGTTCTTGCAGGGGTGGGTGGGTGTGTGCTGCTGGGGATCGAACTCCAGGACTTGTGCTTGCTAGAGCAAGCACTCTACCACTTGAGCTAAATCCCCAACCCCAGCTGAAGTACTTTAAAGGTGTTTGCAAAAGGTGTCCGCCATCCAGCAGCACCCAGGTGAGCCTGACTAGTATCCCGTTACAAGAAGTACAGCAATAATGACGATGATCAACCTTCTCTCCAGTACTCAGTATCTAAGGAGTAGAGGTGGAGAGTCAATTGCCAGGGGAGGAGGCAGAAGAAAAAGATGAGATCATAGAGGCTCATCTAAGTGGGGTGCTGGGGGAGCTTGTCCACTAAGGCAGGACAGCAGGGCTTTTTACCTCCCAACTCCATATTCTTCCTGTGTGCCGTCTCAACTCACAAATGGCTTTTATCTGAGCAGTTTTAGCATTAATAAGCTGAATACTCTGCTCAGCAAGGGCCTCTGCTGCCTGATTCTACTCTGGCAGCCCCCACGAGGCGTGCAACTAAGACAGATGAACAGGCTTGCTAATGAATGGGGTCTGGGATTCCAATATTCTCTTCTTCGGGAACTATGCATCTCTCCAACAGAGAAATGAAATCTTTGAGACAGTCTGATTATACAAATAAAGCAGCATTATATTTGTCTGCCAGGCTGATCACAGGACATTTGCAATTTATGACAGATATCACAAATATAAAAATAAACATAAAAAAACCATGAACTATCATTTATTATAGCCACATCTACATCTGTAAAGGGAAGAAGAGACTAGAGGCAATAATCTAAGTATTTGAGGCAAAACTTTTTCCTGATATATTCAAACATTTGACACAAAATACTATCTTATACCAAAAAGTCACTAATTTAATTCTGGTGATATTTCCCTGAGAAATTGGATTGACATACTCTCTTACACAACAGAAAAAGCCTTTGCTAGGAAAATTAATAGTGAAATCATGATTGTAAGACCCTATTTCAACTAATCAAAAAAACCCCAACCATTAAGAGAGTCTTGTGGCACTTTTAGAAGCATTTTAAAGCAACAATTACCATGTAATCTTTGCTATACACTAGAACACAGGGATTGGTTTTCAAACTTATTTTTTAATTATAGCTTGCATACAGAATATGAATCTCATGGTCAGTGAACAGAGAGCTGAAAGACACGCCAAGCCACTGACAAACAAAGGTCTGTCCAAACTAAACCACTTAATAGTAGAATAAAGCCAGATGCAGTGGTGCATGTTTCTAAATCAAACGACCCGGGAAGCTGAGACAGAAGGATCACAGGTTCTAGGCATGGTAAGCCAACAATAATGATTCCAAGACACGTGCTTCAGTGAGGGTGATTTAAATAGTAAAAAAATATGAGAACCCCTTGGGAGAAAGGCCTCTTTATAATTTTGTTGAGAAAATCAAAAACAAAGGTTATCATATAGCTCCAACAGAAAAATTACATCCTCAAAAAGCAACCTTTGATTCATTCTGAATAATTTTTGTAAGAATTAACACAGGCTGGGGATTTAGCTCAGTGGTTAGAGTGCTTGCCTACCAAGCGCAAGACCCTGAGTTCAATTTCTGGCACAAAAAAAAAAAAAAGTAACATGGAGTCATAATTATAACCTATATTTATAAAACACAAGATAAGTTGCCTTTCATAAGTTCATTTTCAAGTTCTGATGAAATCTCTTTAAAACATGAAGTTGTGGAGCCCATTTTAAGGGAACCAACTTTCCGAGTTCTTTTAGGTACTGACTGCCCTCACATAAAAAGCCCAGCAGAAAACACAGGAGCTGGCTCTCTCTTCCTCTTTCTCTCACCCTCACCCCTTTTGGCTTGCTTCTAAATCTGGAGTCTAAGGCTGGGCGTAGTGGCTCAGGCCTATTATCCCAGCACTTGAGAGGCCAAGACAGGAGGGTTGCTGCAAGTTTGAAGCCAGCCTGGGATCCATAGTGAGTTCAGCCTGAGGCCAGCCTGAACTGCATAGCAAGACTCCGTCTCAAAAAAATCGAGCAAAAACAAAATAAATCTGGTGTCTAAAAACTCAAGGGATGTGACTGTGACATGCTGTCATTCTGACCTCGTTTTCCCTCCCCGGCCCACTCCACCAATACTCAAAGCAGTCTTTGATAGTGGCCAATCTCACCCTTTTGCACCCAAACACATGAGATGGGCGATGGTCATATTCAAGATAGTCTCCCTTGGGCAACCCAAGTTGATGGGCAATTCCTTCCCTTTCCCTTTCATTTCTTCCCTTTCCCTCACTTAGGATAGCAAATCAAAACGTAAAAGAAGACAATTATCACAGTATCAGAATTTCCTGACATTCATTTAAGTTTGTAGCTTCAAAATTATCTGTAAATAATCCTTTTTCATAACTACTATGGAAAGCTGATTGCCACCCTATAGGAGATAGCTGTAATGGAGTTCCAACTATTCCACATTCCCGAAAGTTACAATTTAAAATTAATTTAAAATTACTCCATTGTTCCACTTTGAGTGGATGAGACTTGACAGGAAGCCACAGTTCCAAGGACCTGGATGCTAGGTGCATCTGAGGCTCATTCTGGGGCAGAGTTTACAAAGATAAGCATGGAAAGGAAAGCATGGTCAGGGAAAGCCTTGGATGAAAAGAAAGCCATTGTGCAAATTCTCAACAACCAAGAGACAAAGCACTACATCCACTAGTGCCTCTTCTCCAGAAGAGGTCGAAATCCAGGCCAGCATCCTGTCTTCTGACATTGGTCAAGCATTACCATGGCAGGCTAAGCCTTGCACCTGGAAAGAACCCTCACCCTGATTTCTCACTGAGCTGATAAGTGACAAGAAGAGGTACCCACATTCACAGGAATTTGCACTTTTGCATTATTTTTTTCTCCTGGAAATTGCTTGAGACCTACTAGTCATCTCATATTTTCTTCTCACCCAGAGTTTCCAATCTGTTTTCACTATTCTCTAGCCCAACACCTCAACTCAACCTGGGCACAAAAGCGAAAGGTATAGAAAGAAAACTTGGTATTTTCTACATGGGCTTCCTCATCTTGGGTAGATTTATGAATTTTGTCTCCATTATACAGAAGTTAAATTTTTTAACAATGATGGGGGACCCTTAATTTTTTCTTACTATCTCAAGAACTCCAAAGACATCTTGTGCTATATCATCATCTACATTTCACATTAAATTCAAAATATGTTTGAGATGAGCAATTATTTGCTTTAATCTGATCCATCTGTTAAATGAAATACTAAAAAGACAGCTAAATCACTCTATTAAATTCAGCAATTTGTAAACAATTTACACATTCATTTGTTCTGGGTTAAAAATGCCCCAAAGCACAAGTTTTGCGAAACGCACAGAGTAAATTGATTATATTAATCTGATGGATGCAGACCACGATTTCTAGCTCTTCAGTCCATTAATTTATTTCCTAACTTGAGTTAATTAGGGAGGTTCCTATTTTTAAAAGCTCTTTGAAACTCACTGGGAGAGGGAGACATTTGCAAGAACCGCTTTGAAAACCTACTGCAGAGGCAATGGGCTAAATACAAATGGCAAATTTCCCCAAGACAGTATCACACATTGAGCACCTGATTGCCATTCAGCAATCTGAACGCTGGGAGCACAGCAGGTGATTAATACAGTAGTTGTTACAAGAAAGAGGGAAAGAGCTAGAAGGAAAGGATGAGAACTGCCATGAGAATAAACTCATTCCAGGCAATTACTAACCCAATGAGGTGATCTCCAAGGTTCTATCCATCTCTAAATAAAATCTGTTGCCTTCACATTTTATGCTACCAAATGGCAGCGGGCTTTCACGTGGAACCCCCACTGGGAAAAGCACAGATAACTACTCAGAGAAAAATTTAAAATGCAGACATTGGTCAGAGAACAAAGGTAAACCAATCATTTTTCTTTTGACCCAGGGCAACCTTAATTCCTAAATTAGACGGAGAGGTAATTTTTTTATTTATTTATTTTTTTTTTTTTTTTGCGGTATGGCAGGAGGAGACTGAGCTGGAGATCAAAATCAGGTCTTTGCACATGCTACACAAGCAGTCTGCTGCTGCACTATGAGCACACGCCACAGGCCACCACTTCCTAATTCTTGTCTACCCTCTAATTCTTATTGCCCTACACTCACCATTCAAAAAAAAGGAAATTCATCACTCACATGACAGTATATATTACAGCTAATAGTTCAAGATAAGCCTAAGTAGGTAGAGGATATGGAAGAAGAAAGAGCTTGCCTTTCTACAATGCTCAAGCTTTAACAAGTGCAATGTCCATTACTTCCTGGTGTATTTTGGGGAGCAGCCAGTGGGAAACGAAGACCAAGACCGAGATGGGTTGAGTGTCCTTCCCGTGTCCCCAGATGATGTTGCCAGACATGACTCCCTACTCCAGTGTCAGGTGAAGCTGGGCTCAGGGAGCAGCAACGCTCGCAGGCCAATCTAGACGGCACCCAGTGCGCAGAAGCCCCACCTTACTTCATTTTCTTTTCACTACACGCCCAGGAAAGTCACGGTGAGACACCCTGAAAAGCAGAGTGAGAATCTTGGTGCTGCACTTAATGGGATTTTGGTCTGTCTTTTCAACCTTCCAATTCATCCCCTATAAGATGCAAACTACCCAGCAGAGCCCCGGCTGCCGAGTAGGTAACCAAACTTTGCAAGCTCCCTGCTCTCATTTTGATCATTTAGATTAAAATCAAGTCAGCTGCTCACAAACACTCCAGAAGGCAGAGCAGCGCCGATGCAGACTGGAACGCGCTACCTGCCTCCCAATGTTCTCCTCTAACTCCTGCCCCGGGAAC
Organism: Hystrix cristata; assembly: GCA_004026905.1. Lineage (NCBI taxonomy): Eukaryota > Metazoa > Chordata > Mammalia > Rodentia > Hystricidae > Hystrix > Hystrix cristata. The sequence goes on from PVJO010026845.1 coordinate 16,300, forward strand.
TAGTTACTCAGGTTCCCACACCAAAGCAAACAGCAGCATGACTGATTCTTTTCCTTGACACACCACAACAGAAAGGGGGGAGAGGAGAAACGTTTGTAATATCAACTTCGCCTTGACTCACACTCACATATCTTTGCTATTACTTTTTTCTTGTTTCAGTTTAAAAAGAAATTCTTTAAAACTCTTTGCTCACACATACTTCGCTTGTCTGCAGTTAAGGCCCGTCTCCCAGAAGGCAGTGACCAAGCCCTCTTCTGAAGGTTTGGCAGCTTTACGGATCCTGGGTCTCCCTTGAAATACTCCCTGAAAGTCCAGAAAGTGGCTCAACTTTAAATACTTGTACCAAAACAAAGTTTGGAAAACAAACGACTCTCTCGGCCTGGGAATTGGTTACTTTAGGCAATCAGTCAAGACCCACAGATCTGCCAGGTTAGATTTTTCTGGACCAAACCTCGCTGCCATGATTCTCTGCTTTGGTAAGAAACGGACCTATTGCTCCAGAAAGCCAAGCATGCCCCTGGGGTGAGAGTGTCTAAGAGCTCCGGTTTCTTAAAACAGGACGATCACTCCAAGGGGAATAAGAGAGCAGTCCTGCTTCTCCAGAAGAGGGGGAAAATGAGAACACAAAAACTGCCCAGAAAAGGCTCTCCAAGGCAAAGACAGTGACACAGGGTGCTCCGTTTATCTCTGCGGAACTCGGCATGTCACAAAGCACTTTCGCCTGCCCTGCATTACCTATTTTGTCCCTCACATTCCCCACTATTATCATCCCCATTTCACTCAAGATAATTTTGTGTGGCTTGCCCTGAGGCCACAGAGATCTTGTCTCCAAGACTTCCGAGTCTGAGTCTAGGGTTCTTCTCACCGTAACCCACCACAAACCCCCAAAATATAAAGAAGCAATTTCCAGACACCCAGATCAAGGTCAATACCCTCATTCCGCTATGACCTTCTGCCTCAATGAATTTAAGTTTACACTTCTAGGGCAAGACTTCCAGGGAAGAGGACCACAGGAAACGCTCAGGTAGGTGGGTGGGAAGGTCGCCCTCCACTGGGACTCACTCAGGAAGATGATGGTCTGTCTCCTGGCCATCCGGCTCTCCTCACTCTCCGACTTTCTCAGCTGCACCTGCCTCCCGGGCCCGGCCAGTGTGCCCTGCTTGCTCTTCATGAGCACCTGCATCATGTTCCAGCACATGAAGGCCACGCAGAGCAGGACCAAGAGGTACAGGACAAAGGCGCCAAAGACGCTGGACTGGAACAAGGTCCAGCGGCTGGAGAGATTGGTACAGATGGACATGTTGGAAGTCTCAGGCTGCTCGTGGTGGCGAGTACGGGAGCGGTTGCACATGAGGCCCCGGTGGGCAGGCACGTGCACCAGGGGGTACTCAATCCCCATGGCAAAAAGCAAAGGCAGTGCCACCAGGGCAGAGGTGATCCAGACGAAGGCAATCAGCAGTCTCACCTGGCAGGGTCCTGACACAGCCTTATACCTGAAGGGGTGACAGATGGCAAGATAGCGCTCGAAGCTAAGTGTCAGCACGTGCAGCAGTGTGGCGTAGCTGCAGGCCTCGAAGAGGAAAGTGTGAAGCTTACAGGACAGGGAGTTGCTGGGCGTGGTCAGAGGGTTCCAGATGATGGTGTAGAACTCCATAGGCATCCCGATGAGGAAGACCAAGATGTCAGAGCACGCCAGGCTCACCATGTGATCTGTCACCTCCTTCTGCAGGTAGCCTTTCTTCTGCAGCACCTGGGTAACCCGAATGGTGACGCTGTTCCCCAGGATGCCCACCACAAAGATGATCAGGTATACCAGGAAGAGGGTGATTTTGATCCAGGCGGCCACCTCAAACTCGGGGACAATGTCGTGATCGATGATATGGGAGCAGTCTCTGCGGGAGCCACTGTGTGAAGCCATGAGGGACAGAGCTACGCCGCCAGGTCCGAAGACTTCTCAACTCTCCTTTCTCCTCCCAGCAGAACTCCAATTCAGACGGGACTCGGGATTTTTCGCTCACTTGCTTCTCGCAGCTGAAGTAACTTAGCACTTCAGGTACGTTTGTGAAGGCTTCCCGGAGCCCTCCACCCTAGGAGAGGCCGGAGGCGCCTGGGGGTGGGGTTTTGAGATGAGAGTAGGAGTGAGGCGGGGATACGGCGCGGAAGGCGGAGCTGCCCCCTGCCCGGTTGAGGGGACCGGAGTCCCCGCGCCCCTGCCCTTCCCCTCTACGCGCAGGGCGCGACCCCGACACGCCGCCCTCCCCCCCGCCCCGATTCCAGCTCCCTGGCACCTGCCGCCCTGGCCCGCCCTGGGACCTTCTCGGGAGCTGCGGAAAGCCGGGTAGTCGGCAGTCAATCATTAACCACCGCCAAGAGTACGCAGAGGCCGGGCGGCAGATCCAGCCCGGCGGCGGAGTTTGGCCCCGCGCTGAGGCACTGTCCGGGCAGCCGGGTGGCCCCACCTCCCCCGCCGCCGGAGTCTCTGCCCCCCCAGCCTCCCGCGGGGTGCAGCCCCGGCAGGCGCAGTGCGCTCCTGGCTTCGCGGGCTTGGGGAAAGACGACTTCTCGCCGCCACGCGGTACACCCGCAGCTGGCCGCGGCCCCTCAAAGCCGGCTCACGGCCACCGCGGACGGCTCGCCCGGGCTCCTGCCTAGCGGCGCTGGGGGAGCTGGCGAGCGCCCGCCCCCGGGGCCCTGCCCTTAGGGAGCGCAGGGGGTCGCAACGGAGGACGGGGGTCGGCCTCCACCAGGTTAATGGGACCCGGAGAAAAGCCCTGACTGTGCTCAGAGCCTCCCGGTGTGCCGCGCCGGGCCTCCCTCGCCTTCCCGCGGGGACCGGGACGCCTGCGGTCCCCGGTTTCCCTTTCAGTCCGCGGCGCTCGCTCGGCGGCGGGGAGTCTTTAATTGGGGTCATGCATATGGACGAGGAGGGCTCCGGGTGCGGAAGCGCGGCCTCTGGAGCGAGGAGCTGTGCCCAAAACAGCCGGGAAGGCCGGGCAGGCTGCGAGCTGTCCCAACGGGGCGCTGCATGGTAACCAGCATGAGGATCGCACTTTAATGGGCCGGTTTTCGTCTTGTGGTTCCAAGATCGGAAGGAATAGCGGTGATTAAACGGGGACGGAAGCTGACCTATGCACTGTAGGGCACCCACTAGTGTCTCCGGACATCGCTAAATGAGACAGGGGTAGGTCAAGAACCACTCATTGCCTTGAAAATAGAAAATAGATCACCTTAGCAGCAGCACAGGCCGACATGACTGGTGGGGCATCCAGAGGATGGGTGCTTCCCAAAGTCATGCAAGAGTATGTGATAGCAAGATCTCTTATACGTGCGATCTTTTACAATATTTTAAAAGGTAAATACATAGAAACAAAGAGTGGAACAAGGGTGGCTACCTGGGGTAGGGAGGGAGAGGAAGTGGGGCGACCTACAGGCCAAAGAGCAGGAAGTGGCAGTTGTGTGATGAATAAATTCAGACATCTAACATGCAGCAGGACTATAGGTCTAAACATTGTCGTGTACAGTGAACATTTGCGAAAAGTAGATTTTAGGTGTAATACATGTCACTCTAGGAAGTGACTAATTTACCTGACTGTAGGAATCATCTTTAGTATGTATGTCAAAACGCCAAGGTGTACATCTTAAAAATACACAAGTAAAAAAAAAGAGAGAGAAACTTGGAAATTGACAGGAATCTGATCCTTGAGCCTGGACTCCTAAACCCTAACAGGAGGGCTCTGGGAGTAGAGCAGGTACCAGGAAGTGTGTCCTAAATTACGTGCATAGAAATATGAGGACTGTGTTTTCTAAACCAAACTCTGGACCCATGGTCTGACAGCCTTAGGAATTCTTGACGTTTTCTTTCCAGTACTGAAGGCTGAACTCAAGGCCTTCACCCTGAGCTATATCCCTACCCCTTTTCCCTTTGAGACAGAATCTTGCTAACTTGCTCAGCTGCCCAGGCTGAGCTTGAACTTTTGATCCTCCTACCTTAGCCTCTCAGAGTTGCTGGAGTTACAGGTGTGCACCACGCTGAACATGGATGATTTAATTTTTAATTATCTAGGAGGGAGGGTGCTGTATGACCACCAGATCTTTATAATAGCTTCATAAGTGACTACAGTGTGTCCTCTCCCCTGCCTCCTTCTCTTTCTCTCCTCTGGTAAATAACATGCTCCAAAGCCAAGTAATGTATCTT
>PVJO010026846.1:0-20498 GCA_004026905.1 Hystrix cristata
TCAGGAGGCTGAGGCAGGAAAATCATTGTCAGTTCCAAGCCAGCCTGTGCTACATAGTGAGCTCAAGGCCAGTCTAGACAAGCAAGACCCTGTCTCAATAAATAAATAAATACATTTTAAAAACCTGATAATGTGAAAATAGCTTCAGAACTAGGTAATCGGTAGAGACGGGAAGAATTCATACAAGCAGGTTTTTTTAAAAAAAAAGCCTATATTTGCATGAATTGAACATTAAATGAGATTCTGATGAAGGCCCAGAAGAAAGGAAGAAATGTAGGGAAAGTCTGCATTTTTTTTAAAGATTAAGTGGTCATGATCAAGATATTAATAGAAATATGAACCTGCTGAGTCCTCAGCTGGAAATGAGGAATATATTCTTGGAAATTAAATCCCATTCTTGTTATAAACTGTCGAGGAACTTGACTGAACTACCTGGGTCTATGATTAATGGTTTTATGGAAGGCGGAAGTTAAGAACATCAAACTAGGATGTCAGGTGGAAGAAATTTCTAAGCAAAATGCTGAGGCCCTGTCTCAACATAAAAAAAATTTTAAAGGGCTGGGGATGTGGCTCGGTGGTAGAATGCTTGCCTGGTGTGTATGAGGCCCTGGGTTCCAACCCAAGTACCACCAAATAAAGGGAGATATAGATAGATAGATAGATAGATAGATAGATAGATAGATAGATAGATGATAGATGGATGATAGATAGATATAGATAGATAGATGATAGATATAGTAAAAGTAGCTGTGTGTGTGTGATTTTTTTGTTTTGGTACTGAGAATGGAATCCAGGGACTTTGAACTGAGCTACATCCCCAGCCCCCTTTTAGTTTTTATGTTGAGACAGAGTTTTGCTCATTCAATTGCCCAAGCTATGTTTAAACTTGCAATCCTCCCACCTCAGCCTCCCAGAATGCTGAGATAACTGCTACGTACCACCTAGTTGGTGGGGACTTTTAATTGCAAATGGTAAGATGCAAAAGGAGAAAATGATTTACAGAGAGAATTTATCGTTGAAAAGGAAACACGTCAGAAAGATTTGGAAAATCCATGGGCTGACCACGTGAAGAGTGAAGAGGTGTCTTTCGGAGACCAGATGAAGGATGTAGCTGAGGGAGTTTTCTCGAGAGAATTCCCTGACTAGAAAGAGCCCAAGTGCTGTTCACAGGAGCAGCGGGAGGAAACCCCAAATGTGCTGGCAAGGTCTTCGTGGTTGTCTCTCCCATCGCAGGCCCAGAGCAGCACCCGGAGGGGAAGGCTCCAAAAAGTACCTCAGCATTCCCCTGCACCATCGTGGGATTCTGCACCCCGAATTCTGGTGCAACCCCCTTCACCTGCCTCACTTATAACAAGCTTTTCTGGAAATTCCAAGTGCTCAACCTTGGTGCTGTCCGTGGTGCTAAAACTGCCCACACACAGGATGCAGGAGCCGCGTGGTCATGGTGGGCTCCACCATGCAGATGTCTGCTCCATCTTGCAGACAGCTGGGGTCCAGGCAGAAAGACGTCAGGGGAGTGGGGCCACTGTGGAGAGCCTCAGCTAGGGCGATACCTAGTGTACAACTCCAGCCTGGAAAAGCTGCAGGCACCGAGCTCCAACCCATGTGCCAGGCGTGGCGATCCACACCTGTTGTCCCAGCACTCGGGAGGCTGAGGCAGGAGCGTAGCTGTGAGCTCAGGGCCAGCCTGGGCTACAGAGTAAGGCCCTGTCTAAAAGCAGTAACAGCTCAAAAAAAATCCAACCTGAATGTGCTATTATTTTCTCCGTTGGGTTTTGCTATTTTTGTCTATTTCGCCCTTTTGGAATCGGAATGTCTGTTCTATGTCTGTCCCATCCTTGAATTTTGGAAGCACATAATTTGTTGATTTTACAGTCTCACTGTGGAGAGTACTGTAATTTACCTCTGTGAGTCTCTGCGAGACACTTTTTAAATAGTGAAAAGAAAAGCTAGAGCGAGATGAAATATTTGCAAATCACTTATCTGACAAAAGATTTGCAAATCTTTTAGCTGGGCAGGACAGCACACATCTGTAACCCCACCACTCTGAGAGATTGAGACAAGAGGATCCAAAGTTTCAGCCCAGACCAGACAATTTAGCTACTTAGACCCTGTCGCAAAATTATTTTTTTTAATGGGCTAGGAAAAAGACAAAAATGGGCTAGGGATGTAATTCAGTGCAAAGGCACTGGGCTCAATCTCTAGTACCAAAAAAAGTGATTTTTATCTAGAATATATAAAGAAGTCTTAAAAGTGATAGTAAGGAAACAAAGCAACTCAACTTTTTCAGTACTGGAGATTGAACTCAGGACCCTTGAACTGAGCTACATAATCAGCCCTTCTTTTTTTTAACTAAGGATTGACTCCAGTGCCTTCACACTGAGCTACATCTCCAGCCATCATCATCATCATCATCATCATCATTATCATCATGATCATCATTATGTTATTCTGAGACAGGATCTCATCAAACCACTAAGTTACCCAGGTTGGACTCAAACCTGTGATTCTCCTGCCTCAGCCTCCCAGGGTGCTGGAATTATGGGCATGTACAACCATGCCCACCTACAATTCTTTTTTTTCTTAGGTTTTTTTTTTTGGTTTGATTTTGTTTTGTTGTTGTTGTTGTTGTTTTGGTGCTGGGGATTGAACTCAGGGCCTGTACTTGCAAGGCAAGCACTTTAACCACTGAGCTAAATCCCCAGTCAACTTGTTTTTTTTAAATGGACAAAAATTCACTTGAAGACACTTCAAAGAGGACATACAAGCAAAAATAAGCACCCAGAAATATGCTAAATTAATATAAGTATAAAAACACCAGTGAGTCAGGTATGGTGGCCATACCTGAAACCCCAGCTACTAAGGAGGCTCAGGCAGGAAGATCACTAGTACCAGGCCAGCCTGGGCAATTTAGCAAGACCCTGTCTCAAAATTTAAAAATGAAAAGGTCTGGGGATGTAGTTCAGCAGTAGAGCACTTACCTAGGATGCATGTGGTCCTGTGCCTCCATGGAAGGCAAAATTTAAGAGCAACAAATTACAATATTGGGTGGAAGAAATTTCTAAGCAAAATAATAAGACACTGTCTTAACATTAAAAAAAAGTTTAAAGGGGTTGGTGGTTTGGGTTCAATCCCCAGTCCCACAAGAAAAAAATAATACACCAAGGAAATATTTCTGCACATTTATTAAAATGGCCAAAGACTAAAAATGAGTAAAAACAACAACCAAAAAACCCTGACAATACCAGGTGCTCATAAAGATATACAGAGCAACTAGAAGTCTCATGTATTTTGAGAAAAATACAAAACACTAATGTCCCTTTAAAAAGCAACTTGGTGATTTCTTATAAAATTAAACAAATCTTCATCATATATGATCCAGCAATTCTATTACTAGGTACTTTTCCCAGGAAATGAAAACTTAAATCCACACAAAAACCTGTACACTAAAATTTATGTCAGTTCTATTCCTAACTGACAAACACTAAAAATGACCAAAATGTCCTTCAATGGTGAAATAAACTGTGGTATGTCCATATGATGGACTACTACTCAGCAATGAAAAGGAAAGCCTATTGAAAAGTGCAACCTAGAAGACAGAAGGTCACTAGGAGAGGGCTACGGATATAAGCTCACGGGTAGAGCACTTGCCTAGCATGGTTGAGGCCCTGGGTTCCATCCTCCAGACCACAAAGGACATAAATAAATAATGTTAAGCCAGGTGTAGTGGTGCATGCCTGTAACCCCAGTACTCAGGGAGGCAGAGACAGGAGGCTCTAGAGTTTGAGTCCAGCCTGAGCAAGTTAGCAATTTAGGGAGAACTTGCCTCAAGATAAAAAAAAAAAATTGTAAACAGCTGGGGAGATAGCTCAGTGCAAAAGCCCTGGGTTCAATCTTCATTACTGGGGGAAAAAAAAAAAAAGAAGTGAGAGATAAAACTTGCAAGTTAACTTCTCAACACTTGGGCTCAGGAGGCTATAGACATAGAGTAGAAGAAATGAGGGGGAGAAATAGGGTGATAAAGGAGAGGAATATGCATGTATTTTCTTGGAATGAATGGAAGCAGATATTTTCTTTTTTTTTTTTTTTTTTTTTTTTGCAGAGGCAGATATTTTCTAGGAATCCTTGTCCTGCCTCTTTTTGTTCTTTTTGTGGTTCTTTTCAGTCATTATCAAGGCACTGGGGCTGGTGTGGTTTCACATACAGATGAGATTATAATGAAGACAGAGGTGGTCTGGTGGGCACTCTGGCAGCCATATTGGATCCAGCCAGTTTTGGGTGGCTCAGCCAAAGAGGGACCTCTGGCCTACAAGCATCCTGTTCTCAAAGGCAAAAAAGATTAGGGCGAAGTGGAAAACTAGCTAGGTCAAGCAAGCAGCACAAGATCAGGGCAGGGTGGCTGGGCCTGGGCACACAGACTTGTCATCCCGGCTCTCTGGGAGGCTGAGGCAGGAGGATCACAAGTTCAAATCCAGCCTGGGCAATTTAGCAATTTAGTGAAACCTCATCTCAAAATAAAAAATAAAAAAAGGGGTCTGGGTTCAATCTCCAGTATTAAAAAAAAAAAAAGATTAAGGCAGAGTAACAGTACCACACCTTGGGAGGAGCCAAGAGGAAGAAATACGATTATATTCTTCCAAATACACAGAGCTCAGTGGTGTAGAGAAAGCACCCCAGCCCCGTCGCAGGCCAGGCCCAGAGCAGAGCGGGGAGGAGTGCAGATCTGGAGGGCAAACAGCACACACTTGTCACTGTCCTCGATGACAAAGTCAACAAGAACACCATATCAGAAGGCCCCAAACTTTCCCGACTGAGGGTGCAGATGGAGTCTAATGCACACCAAAGTTTGAATCCCACCAGCTCACTGTACCAATCACCCACGCAGGCTTCTTAGGGTCTCTCCTAACATCCCTTCCCAGCCTAGCCCAGAGATGTGGGGCACCCAGAGTGGGTTCCCCTGAGGACACTTTCTGTCTTTTTTTTGTACTGGAGAGTGAACCCAAGGCCTTCACACTGAGCTACATCCCCAGCCCTTTTTTCTGTTTTAGGGACAGGGTCTTGTTAAGTCACTAAGTTGCTCAGGCTAGACTTCAACTCACAATTCTCCTGCCTCGGCCTCCCAGAGTGCTGGGATGGCAGGCATGGCAGGGCCACTCTCCTGAGTATATTTATGTAAAGCCAGAGTCACATGACGTGGCGGACACCGCAGGTAAGAGGATGACTTTCTCCCTGTCTGCACAGTCTCGGGAAGAAGGATCCCAGACTAGGCTTGAGCTCTGACTGACGGTTTGGATTTTACTCAGGCACATGGCATCCATCCAGAGGGCAAACTGGGACGGACTCCACAGCTAGCACCGCAGAAGTGTCCCTAGAGAGGGGCGAGCAGCCCGCAGTACTTACCCACCAACTCCTGTCTCTTCATTTGCTCAGGTGGTTTCTACTCCCACAAAAGAAAACTGCCAGGTGCAGGTCTGCGTGTTTACTGCCAGACGCGGTCATCGGGTACCGGAAAGGCAGGCTCCATGGGACATGGTGGGCACCTCCTAACCAGGGGACCCCCTAGCTAGCCTCAGCTTCTGTAAGAATTCATCTACTCCCAACAACTTCTCCTGACACAGCAGGTGCCCAATAAATATGGAAAGAGCAGATGAATGAACTTGAAAGCTGCCTGTAATCCCAGCACTTGGGAGGCTGAGTCGGGATTGCTGCAAATTTGAAGCCAGCCTGGGCTACATAAGGAGACTCTGTCAAAAGAAAAGAAGAGGGGGGAGAAGAAAAAGAAAGAAAGAGAGATAGAAAGAAAGAAAGAAAGAAAGAAAGAAAGAAAGAAAGAAAGAAAGAAAGAAAGAAAGAAAGAGAGAAAGAGAGAAAGAGAGAGAGGGAGGGAGAGAGAGAGAGGAAGGAAGGAAGGAAGGAAGGAAGGAAGGAAGAAAAGAAAAGAAAGACTGGCCTCAGCCTGCATGAGGCCCTGGGTTTGATCCCACCACAAAATAAACAGACAATAGATAAAACGAAAGAGTGCTGTGTCTCCAAAGACTTAGCCACACAAGAGAGGTGAGTGGACATTACCCGGCTGTTCCCACAGAAGTTACACTTCTGCAAAACTAATAGCCTCTACCAGCTACCCAGCAGATTTCAAGAAATGCATTCAGACGGCTGGGGGGTGTCACTCAGTGGCAGAAACTTGCCAGCATGCGCAAGGCCCTGGGCTCCATCCCCGGCCGTGCAAAATGAGAGAGAGAGAGGCAGAGAGAGAGGGACTGGCACACCCAGAATGCACCACCACAGTGATTAGTTGGAACAGAAGTTCCCACTTGGGGTGACTCTGCCTAACCACTGATAACTGTCAATGTTTAGGGACATTTTTAGTGGCCACAGCTGAGGAGTTGGTTCTGCTGGTGTCTGGTGGGCAGAGGCCAGAGATGCTGTCAAACACCCCACAGAGCACAAGGCAGCTCCCCACAGCAAAGAATGATCTGGGCCCAAAAGTGAATAGCACTGAAGTGGAGAAACATTAGGGTAGAGGCAGGAGAGAGAGGAAAGAGACAATGACATGGGGGAGGGAAATAAAGAAGAAAAAAAGGAGAGCGAGAAGAAAGGAAAGGAGAGAAGAAGAGAAAGGGAAAGCAAGGGAACCAGAGGGGAGAGAAGGGGAGGGGAGGGGAGAGAAGAAAGAGGGAAAAGAAGAGGCAAATTTTGGAGAGTGGGTACTTTTTAGTTTTTGTTTGTTTTGTAGGGCTGGAGCTGCAACTCAGGGCCTGGCACATGCTGGGCAAGTGTTCTACCACTGAGCTGCACCCCCAGCCTAACTACCACTATTTCTTAATCTGCCTGTGACCTTAAAAGCTCCACCAACTGACAATTCCCTGAGTATCTCCATTAAAGACAGTTCTCCAACAAGGGAATCTAATTGGCTCATCTTCAGTCAGGTGACCATGCTGATCCAATCAGTGGAGTTATTTTCCAAACAAGGAAGTCAAGCGAGCCCAGCCAGCCCCACTCCCCATATTTTCTTGACACAGACAAACAGCACTGAGTGTTAACTATCCCTTTATTAGGTGGTAAGGAAATGGGGCTGTACAATACAGGGCCTGGGAATTCAGCTACACAGGGATTGTGACCAGAAGCCCTATTACAAAAATAGCCTAAAAATACTTCTATTCTATGAGGTTGGGCCACAGAAGTACCAGCAGGAGAAGATGCTACCATGCAGGAGCTCCCCTGCCCATAGTTCCTGACTTACAAGGAGACAGTGTAGAATGCACACATCTCCTCTGACTCCATTTCCCACCAGCTGCCCCCCAATCCCCAAAAGGAGGTGACCTAGGCCCTGGGAGGCCGGGAGGCTGGAGGGGGGACCCTTCCCCTGCAAGGCTACAGGACTGGAATGCTGCGAAGTGAGGGGGTGGGGAGGAGGCGCCCAAGTCTCCCTGACCCCTGGCCCCAGAGGGTGTGCCCAAGGGTGCCTACTCGGTACATACCAGGACCGTGTACTCAGTACACAGGATCCCAGTCTTGCCTGCGTACTCGGTACACAGAATCCAGCTTGGCCAAACGGGCCCACAGACTCAGCCCCACAGGGGCCCTGAGGGGTGTACAGCGGGGAGGGAGCGTCTCTCTTTATATATACTTTGTAAAAAAAAATAATAATAAGTTTGTTTAAATGAATTTGTTTCTATACAAAATGTAAAAAAAAAAAGAAAAGGAAAAAGAATAATAACCCACTCCCATCAGAGAGAGAAAATGAGGGAGTAAGCGAGAACTAGGGGGCAAGAAGGGGTCCCAGACTCATCACAAGCCTGAGAGGACAGGAAATCGGCCCCTATCCGTTATAAATAAAGGGAGACTGAGGCTGGGGCTGGTGAGCCCGCTCAGTCTGGAAGGCGGGGTGCAGGAGGGTTGGTGGAGAGATGGAGAAGAGAAGGAGAGAGTCAGGAGCCAGGACCGAGATCCAGGAACTGAGGAGAGATTTAGGCCAACACCTGCCTCTTCGGGGTGACTTCTGGCTGGGGCCCTAGTGGGGTCTGGGCCTGAGCCAGGGAGCCAGGGACGGACAGAGGGCGTGGCTGGGATGGCAGGGCTGCAGCAGCCGTGGCCGTGGCCCCGGTGGCAGTGGCCGGGCTGGGCGTGGAGTCGGACCAGTCCGAGAGGGAAGGAGGGGATGGGCTGGCCCAGTGCTCGGGGGACTCTGGGGACGGGGTCAGGTAGGGGTGCTCGCTGGGGACCCGCAAGAAGCGAGCCTTGGGGGGGCTGCCATGGGTCCCCGCTGCCGGGTATTCCTCGCCATGTCCTGGGGCTGCCAGGTAAGGTGGGGGCCGCTCCTGGGGAGACACAGGGGTCCCAGGGTTGAGCAGCTGGGGTCCCGGGGCCAGGGGCAGCAGGAATGAGGGCCCCGGGGGTGCTGGCGGGGGCAGCCGGGCCCAGTCGAGGGGGACAGCCACTGGGTTCAGCAGGCCCAGGCTGAGCACGCAGCCACCAGGCGGCTGGCAGCCCAGAGGACCTGCTCGGCCCGGGCCACCAAGCTGAGCCAAGGACACGGCTGTGGCGGTGGCAGCCGCATAGGGACCCTCAATGGGGAAAGATCCAGGAGAAGCAGGGGGTCCACCAAAGGCCCTTGGGGAGTCCAGCGAGTCCACAGGTGACAGTGTGACCGAGCTCTCAGCCAGGGGGCCGGGGCAGGCCAGCGTCAGCTTCTTGCCCCGGCCCCGTGTCCCCTGCGGCCCCAGCCCTGCCTTCCCAGGGGGCCTCCTGCTCTTCTTGGCTCCCGATGGGGCGGCCTTGAGGCCCGGGAGGAAGGCCCCAGGCGGGCAGAGCAGGGGCCCCAAGCCATGGGGGCCAGGGGGACTGCGGGGCCCACTCGGCTGGTCCAGCAAGCGCACAATGTCCTGGTGGAGCCGTTCCTGGGCCACATCCCTCGGCAGCCTGTCCAGGTGGTCCGTGATCTCCCGGTTGGCAAAGTGGTCCAGCAGCAACTTGGCAGCCTCATAGCTGCCCTCTCGGGCGGCCAGGAACAGAGGGGTCTCCTCCTGGGGCAGAGAAGGGATGGAACCCACAGACGTCAAGGGCACCCTGCCCGATACAGCAAGGTCTCCAGGAGCTAAGAATGTGTAGCCTGCAACTTGACAGACCTGGGTTCAAATCCCAGCTCTGTTGAGGAAAACCTGGTAAAACGCTTTCCTTTAAATGACATTCAACCAGCAGATGAGTCAGGAGGAGTGCTCACTATAGGCACAATATCGAAAGGGGCACCAAAAACCTCAGTCAAAGCCAGACATGGTGATGCACACCTGTAATCTCAGCACTGTGAGAGGCTGAGGCAGGAGAACTTCAGTTTCTAGCCCAGCCAGGGCAATTTAGCCCTGTCTCAAAAAAGGGCTGGGGATAGAGCTCAGTGCAAAGACCCTGAGTTCAATCCCCAGTACCACAAAAAAAAAAAAATAAATAAATAACACTTCATACCAAAAAATAACACTTCAAATAACCAAATACATGACACTTAAATGTAATGTTTCTTTTTTTTGTCAACATTGAAAAAAGTTTTATTCAAAGACAAAAAAAAATTAAATGTGATGTTTCTTAAAAGTAAAATTTAAGCAAAAAGTATCCACAGCGAATAAAATATTGAAAGTTTAAATAAGGATAGAATCGGTCCCTGCAAGCCTCCGAGTCATACTTCTCCCATTTGGAAGATGAGATTGTGTCACAGCACCTCGGGAGGGCTTTTTAATGAGCCCAGCAGTTACCTTTGCTTGAGGGTCCGCTAAGCACAAGAGCTTGCTGACCTCTCAGGAGATACAGTGAACTGGGTACTGCTGCTCCTCTACTTTACAGACCAGGAAACGGGTTTGGAGAAGTTAGGCAGTGAGCCCGAGGCCACACAGCATCTTGCTCCTGGCATCCACTGTGGAATCCCACCCCTGGATGCTGGCCGCAGGCAGAGTGAACATCCCTGCTCTGCTCTCTGCCACCTCTGGGGCCGGGCCAAGGGCTCACCTTGCTATCCTGCATGTCCTTGTTCGCACCATTTTTGAGCAAAGCCAAGGTGGCCTCCACGTTGTTCACAGCCGCAGCCCAGTGTAAGGCCGATTTCCCTGGAGGAGGACAGAAGTGAGGGTCTGCCCCAGGCAGACACATGCGCACGCGCGCACGCGCGCGAGCGCACAACTTCCAAACAGGACCACACTGAGCTGTCCATCACAGTGGCCAACAGTCCCACAGGACTCTTCAGATTTACATGAATTAAAAACAGCTGGGTGTGGTGGCACACATCTGTGCTCCCACCTGCTCAGGAGGCTGAGGTAGGAGGGTTCCAAGCTCAAGGTCCACCTGGGCAATTTAGTAAGACCCCGTTTCAGAATAAAATGTTCTAAGAAGGGCTGGCACTGTGGCTCAGTGGCAGAATGCTTCCTAGTTAGTGCAAGGCCCTGGGTTCTACCCCCAGTGCTGCAAAAAAGTTAAAGAAAAATAAAAAAAAATTTAAAAAAATTTAAAAAAATAAAAAATAAAAAATAAATTGCATTACCTTACATTAAATAGATCATTCAATAAGAACAGCCATCTCACTAATGGTCCTGGGATAACTGGATCTCCACACACTAAAGAATGAAGTGGAAAGCCAGGTATGGCGCCATATGCCTGTAGTCCCAGCATTCAGGAGGCTGAGGCAGGAGGATCACTGCAAGTTCAAGGCCAGCCTGGGCTATATAGTGAGTTCAAGGCCAGCCTCAACTACATAGCAAGATCCTGTCTCAAAAAGCAAACAAAAAAAGGTAGAGTAACAAACCAATGCCTAAATAAACATGAAACTGTCAAATGCATTTCAATATAAAACCAGAAATATAAAGAATTATGGGGGATATATATGTACTGGAGCATCAGACATGAGAAAACTTGTACTGGATTCTGGAATTTTTTTTTTTGAGACAGGGTCTCACTATGTAGTTCAGGCTGGCCTCGAACTCACGGCAATCCTCCTGTCTCAGCCTCCTGAGTGCTGGGATTCCAGGTGTGTACCACCCTGCCTAGTATGGAATCTTTAATAAAGTATAAATTTCTAATGAAGAAGTATTAAAAAGACTCCACCTCAAGAAACAAAATAAGTAAATTAATTAACTAAAAGAACAGTTAGTTCTTCTTGTGTCCCAGCAATATTTCAAGCGCTCAGCAGCCAGCATGCGTGGCCAGTGGCTGCCATATTGGGTGGCGACGACAGAGAACTTCTGATCCCATCAGCATGGAAAGTTCTATTGGTGAACACTCTTGGAGAGTCTCAGTTCCCTAAAGACATCATATTACAGCGATCCACACACAACTCATAGTTAAATCTTGGAAGCAGCTTATACGCACACTGACAGATGAATGGATGAAGAAAACGCAGTATTCACACACAGTGGAGTACTACTCTGCCATAAAGAAGGATAAACTTGGCTGGGGATTTAGCTCAGTGGTTAGAGTGTTTGTCTTGCAAGCATAAGGCCCGAGTTCAATCCCAGGCGCCAAAAAAAAAGAAGGATAAACTCGAGCCATGTATGGGAACATGGATGCACCTTGAGACCACAATGTTAAGTGAAATAAATACATCAGTCATAAGATCTTAAATATCACATGGCCTCTCTTATATAAGAAACCCAAAGTATAAATAATCTAAACAGCAAAATAAAAGAAGATAATACGAAAAGGGAGAGAGATCCTTTGCAAATGAAAAGGAGACCAAGAGATGGAGAGGAAGGAGAGAAATAAAAAGAAATAAGATGTGTTATGCACATATACCAGTTCCTCACAACAAAGGTAATCGTTATGTATTGCAAGTATGTACTAATAATAAAAAGTTTTAAAAAAGAGCTGGTATGGCGGTGCGCACCTGTAATCTCAGCACTGGGGAGGATGAGGCAGAAGATCGCCTTGAGTTCAAGACCAGCCTGAACTACATAGCAAGATCCTCTCACTGCACAGAGATTGATCTGCCTTCCAAATATTTTTCCTTTTTACTTAACTAATTTTTTATTAGTACATGTTTTCAGTGCACAGTGATTACATCCATCACAGGGAGTTGGTACATGCACATAACGCATCTTAATTCTTTTCCTCCCCTTTCCCCTCCACTCCTTCCCCACTCCCTCTATCTCTAGATCCCTTTTCCATTTGCAAAAGATCTATCGCCATGATTTTTATTATCCATCCTTTATTTTGCTCTTTAAATTATTTATACTTTTTTAAAAATTATTTGCACTTTGGGTTTCTCATATAAGAGGAACCATGCTATATTTAAAATTCTGTGTCTGATTTATTTCACTTAACATTATGGTCTCAAAGTGCATCCATTTTCCTACAAATGACTCCATTTTATCTTTCTTTATGGCTGAGTTGTACTCCATTGTGCGTAAACACCACATTTTCTGTATCTGCTCATCTATTGGTAGACATGTAGGCTGCTTCCAAGAATCAGCTGTGAATTGTGCTCCTGTAAACTCAGTACGATGGTCCAGCAGGTGGCAGTAGAGTGAGCTTGGCCAACAAAGCAGAGGACAAGCGCAGGGTCCCGGGGAAGCCGCCCCTTTCTAAGTCCCAACGCACCCTCTCTGGGCTCCATGAAAGGATGTGAGCCCAGGTGGGAGCCGGATCTATGTGCATGGGCTTTGTGATCGGGTCTCAACACAGGTGCGAGTTCACACCCACAGGACGGCGGGGCGCAGCTTCCTACCGAGCTCATCCACGGCGTTGACATCAGCGTGGCTGGCAATGAGCTCCTCCACCATGCCTTCCACCGCCAGGCGGGCCGCCAGGATGAGGGCCGTGGAGCCGTCTGCCATGCGGGCATCCAGGTCTGTGGAGCGGTTCCGGATGAGGATCTAGGAAGGAGATTACAGCCGGGGAATCGTAGAGCAACAGGAAGGGTCAGAGGCCCATCAGAAACTGAACACACCCTAATTAAAAATGGATTTAACACATCTAAAGTACCAAACATCAGAACTCAGCCTTCTTTTTTCTCTTTTTTTCTTTTTTTTGTATTTGGGATTGAACCCGGGGCCCTCTCACTGAGCTACATCTCCAGTCCTGTTTTGGCTTTTATTCTGAGACAGGGTCTTGCTAAGTCAGTAAGTGGCCCAGGCTGGGCTCAAATTTGGGCTCCTGTCTCAGCCTCCCAGAGTGGGATGACAGATATGTGCCACAACACCCACTACAGCTCTGCTTTAAACGTGCTTGGAAGCCTTACATTGACTACAGTTGGGGAAAATCATCCAACATAAATCCTATGGAGGGCGGTGCTGGGGATCAAACTCAGGGCCTTGCACTTGCTAGGCAAGTGCTCTACCACGTGAGCTAAATCCCCAGCCCCTGGCCTTATTTTTATAGTAAAATGCTGGACTGGGAATGTAGCTCAGGGATAGAACACTTGCCTAGCATACGTGCGGGCTGGGTTTGACCCCCAGAGCACAAAGGAAAAGAACAGGCTGAATATCTCATGGAATTCACTGAGTACAATACTAAAGTGAAAAAAATAATGGTTGTCTGCATAACACTTTTGGGAGGTTGGTGCTAGGGATCGAACTCAGGGCCTCGACCTTACTGGGCAAGCACTGTACCACTGGGATAAATCTCCAATCCCTGCTTACACTTTTGCAACATTATAAAGTCAAAAAAAAGTGAAGCCAGGCATGGTGGTGCACGCCTCTAAGCCCAGTTCTCTGGGAGACTGAGGCAGGAAGAGCTCAAGTTTGAGACCAGCTTGGGTAACTTAGGGAGACCCTGTTTCAAAATAAAAAAAAAATTAAAAAGGAGCTGGGGATGCAGCTCAGTGCGAAGGCTCTTGGTTACAACCCCAGTACTGGGGGGAAGAATGTCAAAAAGTGATAAATCACGGGTGCAGTGGCACACGCCTGTAATTGGAGGACTTGGGAGGCTGAAGCAGGTGGATTGCCATGAGTTGAAGGCAGCCTGGAATACATAGCGAATTCAAGGCCGGCCTGATTTACAGAGTGGCATCCTGCATCAAAAATCAAAAAAATAAAAATAAGAAAGTAATAAATCAGCTGGGCATGGTGGCACATGCCTATCATCCCAGCTCCTTGAGAGCTGAGGCAGGAGGAGCCCGCATTTGAGACCAGCCTGGGCAATTTAGTAAGACCTTGATTAAAAATAAAAAGGTCTGAGGATGGAGCTCAGTGGTACAGTATAAGCCCAGCATGGGCAAAGCCCTAGGTTCATTCCCCAGGACCCAGGAAAAAAAAAAAAAAAAGAAAGAAAGAGAGAAAATAACATAAGTCAGGTCCTGTCTGTTCTTGGCACACACTGTGCTTGGGTCTGACCTCATTTTCCAAATCAGAAAAAAAGCTCTGAAAGACAGAACCAGGGCTCCAAGCCAGGAGGGTCTGAGGCCCACCAGCTCCGCCCCTCAGGGCAGTGGACCCGCCTCACCTGGAAGACGCCCTGGGCGTCAGCGGTGACGGCTGTGTGCAGAGGGGTGCGGCCCGAGTGGTCCTGGGCGTTGGTGTCTGCACCCGCATCCAGCAGCCGCTTGGCCGCGTCGGCCCGGGCGTAGCGGGCGGCCAGGTGCAGGGCCGTCTCGCCCGTGCGGTCGGTGCGGGCCCCGAGCTGCGCCCCCTGGCAGATCAGGTCGGAGATGATGCTGGCAGACGTATCCTCAGCCTCCTCCTCCTCCGTGGGCATCGGCTCCAGAGCCCCCCCACAGAAGGAGGCCAGCATGAGTGGGGTGAAGCCATCTGCAGGGACGGGAAGGAAGGTATCACAAAGGTCCGGGTGCCCTTGCGGGGGATCACAACGAGGACACGCTCTTCAGAGCCCGGGGGACGGGGCACGGGACGAGAAAGAGCGGCAACGCTCCAGGGATGGTGCACTCCGCAGCTGCCCCTAGCTCCAGGCACCCGCTGGTGAAGGGCCAGTCCCAGGATGGAGAATGGCAGCAGCTCCAGCAGCACAGGGGACTCCCAAAGACAGCCACGAGGGGCTGGGAGGATCTGAGAGCCTCCGTGCAACGTGAACAGTCAGCTACACTGGGTGGGAACTCTTCTCGGTTTTCCTTAGGGTACCACAGGCACCCCGTGCTCCAGCCCCAGGCCCTGCTTAGAGTCCAACACCCCTTCCAGGCCCAGAGATGGGATGGGCCAGAACAGGTCAATCTGCATAGTCCAGCCCCCCGGGCCCCCAACTGGCTCAAGGATGAGCAAGTGATCCTGGTCTGTCCAATCAGAATGCACTCTGAGATTTGCTGAAGAAGTGTGGGGAGAAACGTTTGGTTTGGTTTTGTGGTACTGTGAATGGAACCTAGGGGCACTCTATCACTGAGGCATATACCCAGCCATTTTTATTTTATTTTATTTTATTTTTGGTTTCTTGAGACAGGGTCTCACTGCATGGGTCATGCTGGCTTTGAACTCACTATGTGGCCCAGGCCGGCCTCCAATTCATGGCGATCCTCCTGCCTCAGCTCCCCACAGTGCCAAGATCACAGCCCTGAGCCCCCACGCTCAGCAGGAAGGTTTTATAACACCGGAGCCAAGACGTGGCTCTGCAGAAGCCACTGACTCAGCCGACATCAGGCATGGTGGCACACACCTGTAATCCCAGCACTCCAGGAGGCTGATGCAAGAGGATCCAAATTTGAGCCCAACCTGGGCAATTTAGCAAGACCCTGTTTCAAAATAAAAGGCACTGGACATGTGGCTCAGCGCAAAAACGCTGGGTTCACTCTCCAGTGTTGGGGGACAAAAATAAGTAAGTGGAGAGCAGAATACCAAATCCAGCCGCCTGTCCACAAGGCCTTCTTTTTCTGCAGTTGGTGGAAGCAGGCTTTTATCATTTGCAAACAAGAGTCTCAACGAACACACACCCCACAGAAACGTGGGCTCCTCCAGACGTGCTCCCAAGTGGGAGGGCTGGAACTTCCCTGAGGGAGGGATGCTGACCTGGGCCACGCACGTTGACGTCCATGCCATCGACATCTGCATCGCCCTGCGGTGGTGTCAAGGCCATGGCTGGTGCCACCCGGATGTCTGCAGCCACCAGGTGATGCTGGGTCCACTGGCGACAATCCACGGGCTCCTCAGCACCCACGCCAGGCTCCTCCACCTGGAAGGAGAAGGAGATAGGAGAGACACCACGGGCAACAGGGGCAGGCAGACCCAAGACTTCTGCTCATGGGGAGGCACACAGGGGCCCTGGAAACCATTAACATCCTGTTTCTCTCATAGACAAGGAAAAGGAAGGGGATGTGCTGGAGCTTGGGGAGTTCGTGAAAGGAAAAAATTGGGTTTCAATCTGGGTCAGAAGCAGGGAGAGAGAGGCCAGTAACCCAAAGTGATGCTCACACATGAGACAGGAACACACCAAAGGAAATGAATGAGTGCCCCGACAACAGTATCAAGAAAAACCAAGCATATTGGTGCATGCTTGTAATCCCAGCAGTTGGGAGGCTGAGGCAGGAAGATCTCCATGAGTTCAAGGCCAGTCTGGACTAAATAGCAAGACGCTGTCTCAAAAAACAAAAACAAAAACAAACAAAAACCCCACAGGGGGGTTAAAAGGGGGAAATGAATGTATTTCTCAAGGGACCTGATTAGTTCTTATAAGAGTGGGTTGTGATAAAAAGAATGAGCCTTGCCTCTGGTTCCTGTCTCACCGAGACCTCACTTCTGCATGCACTTCTGCTACCATGATGCCACCTGCCAGCAGGCCCTCATTGGGTGCCAAACTGATGGGTGCCCCAATCTTGGGCTTTCAGGCTCAAAAACTGTGAGGCAAATAAACCTCTTTTCTCTGTACATTATCCAGCCTCGGGTATTTTGTCATAGCTACAGAAAATGGACCAGCACATACCCCAAGTTAGACAAACTGAGAACCCGCAGAAAGAGATCAGGGGCCAGGAGGTCGGTCCCCTCTGGGGTGAACCCAGGCTGCCCTAGGAGCAGAATGCTCATGGAAGAAGAACAAGATGGAGTAGGGGAACTCCCACCTACCCAGAGAATTCTGTGGGCCTCCATGACAAATCCACTTCCTCCCTCTAAGGGCACAGAGCCCACCGAGGAGAAAATGAGGCCACAAATGGGTGCTCTCTGGAGCTGGGGAGGTGGGGCGAACAGAGTGCTCCCCAACCCAGGGACCTGGAGGAAGGGCAAGGGACAAGACAGCACCTTCAGTCGTTTGGCCTCCGGGCAATCTGTGTCCATCCAGTCTGTGGCCACCTCCCCCATCAGACTCTCACCCTTGGCCATGTTCCTGTGAGGGGAGAGGAAGAAAAGGATATGAGGACATCAGAGGCCTCCAGGCTGGGAGGAGCTTTTGGGGAGCTTTAGGGGTGAAATTACAGCAAAGGCAACAGAACCAAGATCAAGGGTCTGGAGTTGAGATTAGGGTCTTGGGTCAATAAATGCAGGGGTTTGCTCAGGATATAGGTTCCAATGACGGGGCAAGGTACAGATGGAGCAAGGGGAAGGATTAAGACAGGTGGCAGCTAGAGTCTTCGGGTAAAATCAGGGAAGGGACAAGAGTGTGGTCAAAGGTCAGAGCAACGGATTATGGGAGAGATGAGGGTCACAGGCACACAGAGGTCAGAGGATGGTGCCAAAGGTCACGGAGGGTGGGGTTAACTTCATGCAGAATATTCGTGAGGCCCTCAGTTTAATCTCAGGAAAGAAGAAAGGAAGGAAGGAAAAAGGTAAGGGGGAGTTGGAGGCAAAGAGGGTACTGGAGCTCACAGGAGACAGTGTCGCAGGTCAGGGAGGGTGGGATGACGGGGGTCATGGGGTCAACGGTCACAGGGTGATGAATCAGAGTGAGGTCTGAGAGGCCAGGGCAGGGTGGGGTTAGCGTAGGAGCTGAGCCAGGTCAGGGCTCAGGGTCAGGGGAGACCCCGGGGATCATGAGGCCGTGCATAGGAGCCTGAACAGGCTTCGGAGACGGCGTGTGAAGTCAGGGTCAGGAAGGGGTCAGGGGTCAGAGGTCAGAGTCAGAGCAAGGCGGGGTCCAGGGGTCACCAGGCCCCCACGGGCGGGGACAGGGAGCGCACAGGGTCCTCACTTCATGCCCAGTGCATCTTGTCCCACAGGCTCCCGCCGGCCCTTGTGGCCGGCTGCCACGTCCTTGTGCAGCGCGAAGCCCTCGGGGAACCAGAGGGTGCTGTGTTCACGCTTGCGGCGGGCCACCATGACCCCCAGGACGAGGATGACCAGCAAGAAGACGGCGCCTGCAGCCAGCAGCGGCATCACCGGCACGCTGGGCTCCGGCGGCTCCAGCGGCTCCCCTGCAGGAGATGCGGGGCGTCGGCGACGGCGGGGGTGGGGCTTCCCCGTGTGGGTGGGGTTAAGAGGTGGGCGGGGCTCCCGCGGGTGGGGCTTAAACAATGGGTGTGGCTTCAACCTGGGGTAGGATTTCAAACGGGGGCGGGGCTTCCACCTGGCTCCAGGGCCCCGCAGAAGGCCCCGCCCCACCTCACCTCGCACGTCCCTCAGCGGGTAGGGGAAGTCAAGGCGCTCCACCGCGGACAGGGCTCCCAGGTAGTCAGCCGCACTCTGGGCGTCAGGGAAGCAGTGGTCATTCTCGGGCGACTGCAGGCAGAGCCGGTTGTCAATCTCCAGCATCACTACAGAGCTGCGGGGACACAGCGGAGGACCTAAGGGCTGAACCTCTGCCTGATACATCCCAGGCACCGAGCCACGTCCTCCCGCCCCAGTACCAGGCTCGGAAGAGCCACCTCCACCCGCTGTCCCCACCACCCACCTGCTCCAGGCTGGCATCCAACCCCAGTGCACCCCTAAGCAGGTCTCGCTGTGGTCACCACCGTTCTGGGAGCCACGAAGTCACTGGAGGTTATTTTCACGTCAGTATCTCAGTAACTTGCCGCATCTACGCTGGTGCAGACTTGGCCGGTGGCTGATGTACCCGCATCCCCAGCTCTAGTCATTGGCTTTTGTTCCCCTAGCGCCAGCGCCGCGTGCATGTTAGGTAAGCGCTCTACCACTGAGCTACATCCCCAGCCTACCTCCTTCTCTTTTCTGAGTTAATTTCCTTCCACCAACACTTAGACTTCAGTGTTTCCAGTCCACTCTCCCAGCCGTATCCACTCACAGCCTTTCCACACCCCTATATCTCTAAGGCCCAGCCTTCCTTTCTTTGTCAGGGTCCTGTACTTCCCGGACCCCTGCTCTGTCCTCAGTAAATGCCATACTTCCCATCTGGCCCTGCTCTGAAGTCACCAGCAGGATCATTTTACATTAAAAAAATTAAAAAAAAAAAATAACCAGCTGGGATGAACCCAGGGCTTTGTGCATAGGCTAGTACTCTCCCACTGAACCACATCCCCTACTCTTTTTATTTTTTAAGACTACATTCCTAGGATGGCCTTGAACTTGTGATCCTCCTGTCTCAGACTCCCAAATAGCTGGGATCACAGCTGTGCACTACTGTGCCCACCACCGTGCTGGCTCTTAATGCCATCAAGGTCATATTGAAAGGATAAGAACATTAATTAGTATCATTTCAGAGGCCAAGCAGGACAGGATCTTGGTGCCTTCTTCAGATGACTTGCTCTAAAACAGATATGGGGGGGTGGCTATTGTGGTTTGGTGGGGTTGGGTTTTGAGACAGGATCTGGCTATGTAGTCCAGGCTGGCCTTTAACTCACTATAGCCCAGGCTGGCCTCAAACTCAAAATGATCCTCCTGCCCTGCCTGTATCTCCCAAGTGACGCAATTACAGGCACGCACTACCACACCTGGCTAGGTCATATTATTTTTTATAAATGATGAGATTCCAGGGTGAAAACTGGGTGCTTTTTGATCTTTGAGTGTTTTATTTAAAATGATGGCGATTGAAACAAATTCAGTGTAATGGTTTAGTGAACTCATTTTGCTATAAAGAGAAAAGGGTTAAATGTAGTATTTTGAAACACGTTTCTCTAAGGTAAAACACGGTTTTCAAACATGATTATTACTTGTATTTTGCTTTTTCCACAGCCAGGTGTCCAGCCTGGTTTTCATAGCTCCTGATATTTTCAGGAAAACATCTTTTTTTTTTTTTTTTTGATGCCAGGGATCAAACTCAGGGCCTTGTGCTTGCGAGGCAAACACTCTAACCACTGAGCTAAATCCCCAGCCCAGAAAAATCAAAATTAAGTTGTACTCCCCTGCAAAAACAGACCTACACATTCCCTTATCCAGTCTGTGAAACCACCTGCCTCTCCAGAAGGAGGCGCGCTAGACTCAAGGTGCAGGTCTGGGCCTCCCCCAGCCACCACCCCCAGGAGACACTTGCTCATATCTGGAGACATCTGGGATAGTGGTAGAGGCATCTAATGGTAACACCTCAGCATCCCACACTGCACAGGACAGCAGCCCATGGCAAAGCAAAATCCAGCCCTAAATGCCAATGGAGCAGGTGTTGAAAAGCCTGTAGGCATGGTGGCACATGCCTGTCGCTCGGGCACTCAGGAGGCTGAGGCAGGAGGATCACCAAGACTTCAAGGCCAACCTGGGCTACATAGTGAA
>PVJO010026847.1:0-20485 GCA_004026905.1 Hystrix cristata
TTTTAGCTGACATTGATTCAAGCTTACTGATTCTTCACCCTTGTCTATTCTTCTGATAATCCCATTGAGGGAATTCTCTGTTTATGATATGGTGACTTTATTTCCAGTATTTTCCTTTGGCTTTTTTCTGTGGTTTTAATCTCTGCTGTCATTTTCTGTTTATGGATGCTGTGCGCTTTTCCAATAAATCCTGTGACATTTGGATCAGAACTATTCCAAACATTTTGACTGATAATTTCAACATTTGAGTCACTTTATCTTTGTACCGGTGACTATTTATTTGTAAATGACGGGTCACATTATTTTTATCTAGCTAACAAGTCTCAAAAATTTTAATATGATGCCAAATATTCTGTAGTGGAGAACAGAAAGGACCAATGAAAATATAGTTTGTGTCCATGAAGAAGACTAACAGACGTCTAGTATAAGCTCTGAATCAACGTGCTCATTTAGGTTTGGCTGAATGCTACCCTGACTCATGACGCTGCAACGGTGGGCTGTCTGTCATCTGTCCCCGTTTTCAGAGTCTGTTTACTCTGCAAGGAGAGTTTTTCCAACCTTCATCTTCACTAGGAGCTTTCAGTAAGTCTTTCAGTCCCGTGCTACAGATTGACTCTCCGCTCTCTCCCAGGGTTAGATTGATGTTTCCTAATCAATGCTGGGCTCTCACTTTAGGCAAGATGTTGCCACCTGTGTCAAGCAGAGTCTGAGCACCTGGACCTCAGGAGTCAGACAATTTTAGCATTCGTGGTCTTTCTGCTTTCGGCATCCAAACTGAGCTTTCTGTCTGTGTTTGCTCTTGCCAGGGGTTTTAGCTCAGCCCCAGGGGAGTATCAGTATTAGCTTTTGGGGCTAACACTCATTTCATACCTCTCCTCCAGATAGATTTGGCTTAGTTGTCTCTCAGAATAATGGATTCATTTTGCTGTGTCCTGATGGCGAGAAGTTTTGCTGCTCTTCGTCCAGCTGGGTAAGAATTTTTCTTTGTATAAAAGGAAAGTCCAGGAAAAAAGGAGAAACTTTGTATCTGTCTCCTTCCTACCTGTCACTGTGACTATTTGATCTCCTGCCCTGGCTCAGGCTTCATTGTGAGCATGCTCACCGGTGGAGGCCACTACAGAAGAGTGAATGGAAATGCTTCTTTTTTTTTTTTTTCCATGTTCTCCCACCTGTTTTAAACTTGGCTTTTAAAACTGTTAACATTTTAACTATTTTTTTCTGGACTCCTTTTGTGGCAGCCAAATCTCTCGCCTGTTTTCTGTCACAGATGACACGGTGGGTTCACTCTGTTTCTTCTCACAGAGTCTTATTCTTTGTTAAAATTTAGTTTGCTTTGAGGGATGGAGCAAATACAAAAAATGACTTTTTCTCCAAAAATGTAGTTAATACGTGCTCTGTTGACATTTAGGATCTTAAAATATAGAGATTGTTGGACTTCATTTTTGACAACAGTGACTAACACATAGATATAACTTTGTTAATTAGTCAGGTTTCACAATTAAATATTTTAAAGGAATCCAGGGATAATAAAAAGGTCACTTATAAAGGAGAAACATCAAATTGGCCTCAGGTTTCTTTACATCTACTTACAATCTTCAAAGACAATTGACAAATGCCCAATAAAATTATACACATTTAAACGTACATAAGGTTCAACACAATAATTAAATATTCACAGACATGGAGGAACCAGACAATATAATGCCTATGAACTAAATTTTGAGGGAAATCCATTTGATTTTGTGCTTATTCTCTGCTGAACATTAAATATACTGAAACACAAAATAAAGGAGAAGAAAGGATGGTATAAAGCATTTAAATTCAGCATATCATCACCTTCCATATTAGGTCAGTAAATTCTAAATTGAACATGAAACCTTTGAATTAACACTTTCATAAATATTTTAATAATATTTCTTCACTTAACTTTAGAGATATTTAATCAACATGATTGTAAATAAATTTTACCTACAACATACGTTTCACAAATCTTCCATTCTGTGTAGTGATCAAGTTATCAATCTATCTGTCGTCAATTTTTTTTAATGCCTACAGAGGTTTGCAAGGCAACTACTACAGTGTTCATCTGGGTATAGGTGGTGCATATAAGACCTTTCATTAATACAGTTTTACTCTGGATTTTTAAAATAAATTTTAAATGATGATTTATGAATTTTATAAAACAATTATCATTTTGCTTTCAAAAATAATTTTATCAAATTTAATTTGTGCAATTTTAATGTAAGAACAATTTATCTATTAAAATCCTATTCTGCTGAATCTTGCGGTTGATGTTTCTGAGATTTGTTTTTTAATCATTCCTCATAGGAAGGATTTCTACATTTATAGCTGCTAAGTCATCTTGCATGGTCATATAGAGTCTGTTTTAAAAGCATCACACGTTTTTGGGAAAAGGGGTATTGTGAATATTTTCCTCTCTAGTTTACTTTAAGCAGAGTTGCTTCTTTCTGGTTTTCTGACTCTGCATTTTTCACCTCTTCTGAAAAGTTTGACCTAGAAACTTCACTGATTTTCTGATTTCCTTCTCTTTTGCTTCATCAGCTTCCACACATTTCAATCCACCCACATCCCTCCCTAACCTTTCATGTGCCTGACCAGGAGATACTAGTCAACTTACAATGCAATCTACAATCTAGAACATGCTAAAGTATCTTTTAAAAAATCCCCCCAGTGGGGCTGGGGATTTAGTTCAGTGATTAGAGTGCTTGCCTTGCAAGCACAAGGGCCTGAGTTCGATCCCCAGCACCACCAAAAAAAAAAAAAAAAAAAAAATCCCCCCAGACAAATTTCTGTTGTCATGACTCATTCTTTTGCCCATCATTTCCCCAAAATGTTGTTTCTAAAGTCTCCTCATTAGGATCCCTGTCCCTCCCAAATTGAAAACTGCTCATGATACAGAAATTCAGTGCTTTTTCCTGAAATGTGAGACTGAGGATTTAGCTCAGTGGTTGGAGTGCTTGCCTAGCAAGCACAAGGCCCTGAGTTTGATCCCTGGCACCAAGAAAAAAAAAAAAAAAAAAAGAAAAAAAGAAACATGAATATGTAGTTGCGCAATTCTTGTTCTGCAACATTAGTACTTTTAAGAATTATTTTTTGTATTTTCCAAGGCATATTTTCAGCAAAGTACTTCACAAGATGACTTTTATCCCATAATAATGTGAAAACAATATGTACTACATGCATTATATGCCAGGTGCAACTCTAAGTAAGTTACACAATTAACTCATTTAACTTTTAAAATAAACCTATAAATCAGGTATCATTATCTTCATTTTGGATATTATTATGCTGAAGCATAGAAAGAGTCAATAACTTGCTTAAAATTCTCAAGTAGGAAGTAGTATAACCATGAACATATATTTTGGTAAAAATAATTGAAAATGTAGTACCTCAATTTCAAGAATAATTTTTTATCTTTGTTTTCCTAAATATATAATATTATGGCACATTTGCATAAAATACACTGAAAATATGTTATATCTTATTGTTTCTATGTATAAGAAAATATATTTGCTGTAATAGATCAAGTGTATTTTTTGAAAATTTAGATTTTAGGAAAATATGAGAATTGCTAAAAAGAATCTATGTTTCTAACTTTTAAAAAGTCAGAAAAAGCTACTAGTAAATACTAGTGCTTTAAGAACTAAAAATTTTCATAGATTAAAAAGTCTAATGTAAATAATAATGCTGATTCTAAAATGTTTTCTTAATGTATCTGAATTATTACTGTATAATTCAATGAAAATTTTGAGTTATTTTCCTACATATTCTTTAAGTACTAAGAAGCACTTACATAAATTGCGTCATCTATAGAAGCTGGCAGAGTCTTCGAAATGTCTGACAGATAATGTTATCATGTAATAGAATGAAGAATCATAGATAATGTGTTTATTAACTTACCATAGTTCATCGAGGAACCTATGATATTGGATTGTTCTTCCTTAAAAAATGAATGTAAAAGATAGCAAACAAGCGAATATGTTTGACAATGACACATTTCGATTTCAGATCTTGTATTCAGATAGCATCTGTTACATATTAAGAGTGACAACTGAGAAATGTCATGTCATTTACTCTTCATGTGTGTCTTTTTAGTTCAGTTCACCATAAACTTGGAACACAAAGGCTATTTTAGATGCTATTTTCAAGGATAAAATCAGATTTAGAGAAATGAATCACAGGGGAAAAGACATCAACCTATTATTCTTGGAGGGCATTAGGTGGAATCTTTAATTCTGAAACCAAGTGAAGTGAAGTAATAGCCTTTGCCTCTTGATAGAAGGCAATAATTTGATTTTCTTTTTCCTTTTTTTTTTTTTTTTGATTTTCATTCTTATGCCATCAAGAAAGTCCAGGCAAGTCAAAACAGCAACCTAGTCACTCACTGTCTTCTACTGAGTCCATCTCCTCCACTTTTCACATCTCTAGTAACCTAGAAGCCTTCATTCTCTCCTTTCAGCCGGTAACACTTATATCCTTCAACCAGTTCATTTTCAGTCTTCTCCTAGGACTTGCTAAAACTCACACGTGGCTGAACCAGGCTCTCTGGGTTCAATCTACGCTTACCTAGAAGCTAGGAAATTGGAGAAAGTGACCTTTTTAATGCCCCAGGGTTTTCCATGGATGATAATAATAGTAGTTAATTCAATAAGGCTTTTATAGGAAACAAGCGAGTTAATGTGTATGTGTTGTGAAAACCAGCGTCAAGTACAGTAAGCCATAATACAGGTACCGTTGTGTGTAAGAATAAAAAAGGAAACTCACTATTACTTAAATAAAGATAGGCAAGGGTGGGCCGAGAATCTAGCTCAGTAGTTAAAGTACTTGCCTTGCAAGCACAAGGCCCTGAGTTCAATCCCCAGTACCAAAAACAAAACAAAACAAAAAAAAACTTTAAAAAGGCTGGGGATTTATCTCAGTGGTTAGAGTGCTTGCCTTGCAAGCACAAGGCCCTGAGTTCGATCCCCAGCACCACCAAAAAAAAAAAAAAAAAAAAAAAAAAAAAAGATAGGCAAGGGTATATGTGCATACAAGTCTTAAAAGTCTGGTTTTTTGTTTTTCTTTTGGTGCTGGGGATCGAACTCAGGGCCTTGAGCTTACTAGGCAAGCACTTTAACCACTGAGCTAAATCCCCAGCCAAAAGCCTTTTTTTAAGCCGTTCACTTTAATAATTCATGAAAGCAAAAGAAATTAATTAAAATATTGTGTTAGGAAAGAAGTATCACAAAATGGAAAATAACTATGGTGTCCATATTCTCATTAGAGGTAAGAATTTGAGGAATAAGCATATGAATATAAATTCATGTATTGGTATGTCTGAAATGTATCAGAGTAGTGTACTACTATGTAAGTACCGTCCTTAAGAACATTATCATTAAGGGTAAACAGAACATCAAAATTACAAATTACCAATTTAAAAATCCCTAATTTGATTAAATCAAAATCAAGTTTCAAAAATTCCAAAAGTATGACTACTTGGTTATTGAAAAAAATGTCATATAAGAACTTTTCTTAATTTTGTATACTTCAAACCATTTCCTACAATTCACTTAACTAGTCTCTATTAAGACAGTTAGTAGCTTCCAACACTATTGTTGGAACTCAAAACAGGGCCAAAAAACATACAAGGGCCCATGGCCTGTGAAGTTTACATCCTGGGAGTGGAGTGGCGGGGATTGGGAATCACAGGGAGAAAGACATCACAGGAAAATACACATAAAAAGATCACCTTAGATTCTGAAAAGTGTCGTGAAGGAATTAAATCTGAGCAATAAAATAAGATGTGAGAGTCCAGCATTCCTTATGTCTATCAATTTTCTGAAACATAAATTATAAGGAAGAGATTAGAAGCAGGCCTCTGATAAAAAGCATTCCAGGCAGAGGTGACAGCAAATACAAAAGTATGAGGTCAGGTGACAGGGATGTAAAGGAAACCAATATAGCTATAGTAAAGAGAAGTCAGTGAAAATATCGGGTGACAGAGACTAGCAGGGGCCAGGTCATGAAATTAAATTAGCTATAGACCATGGCAAAGATCTA
Source organism: Hystrix cristata (assembly GCA_004026905.1). NCBI lineage: Eukaryota > Metazoa > Chordata > Mammalia > Rodentia > Hystricidae > Hystrix > Hystrix cristata. The sequence goes on from PVJO010026847.1 coordinate 6,061, forward strand.
GATTTTCTTACTACTCCGAAAAACTATAGGAATTAGTTTTCCCAGGGCTAAAAGTATTTAAATTTTATTTTCAAAGGAATGTCTTTAGGCTGTTATCAGTGAAGGAATTTTGTCTTGATAAGGTTCACATAAGTGGAGAATTCAGTAGCCCAGTGATGATAATGTCTTAGACCAGGGGGATGGCAGTGGTGTATGTTAGATGTTGGCTTAACATGATTTAACTCTGTGTGTGTGTGTGTGTGTGTGTGTGTGTGTGTGTGTGTGTGTGTGTGTGTGTCTTGAAAGGAGTAATAGTGAGGGAAAAAAGAAAGGTACTAGAGTCATTTGTATGTAAATGGATGTTCCTTGAGAACATACTATTAAGTGAAATAAATCAGACACTTCAGTACACATTGAATTGTTTCTCTGCTATAAGAAACCATAAGTGTAAATAAGGACAAAGGGGTATAATAGATACTATGTTTAAAAAAAAAGATAGTATTCAAAAGAGAGGAGAACTAGATAGGGAAAAGGAGGATTAAGAAGGAAGGTTAAAAGAAAAATAAGATGAAAGAAAAAAATGGAAAAATGTTTAATAAACTTGTTGCAAATAGAAGGGGAGGGTGAATGGAAGGGAGGGGAGGGGGAGAGGGGGGAAAACTAAGATACATCATGTACAGGTGCAAAATAACCATGTTGATTATGATCATTATGTATACAATGTACCAATACATGTTCTTGGTAAAAATAAAAATAAAAAAGAATCAATACTGAGTTCTCTTGCCTTGAGCCACTAAATGAGTGATAGTGCTCTTTACTGTGCTAGCAAAGATGGATGGAAAATCATGTTGTGGGGTAGAAGGCACAAATCAAAAATTCTATTTTAGACACGTTTAATTTGAGATGCCTATTAGTCATTCAAGTGACAGTTGGGTTTATGAATCTGGAGCTCAGGGGAAAAGCTTAGGCATGAGGACATATGTTGGTAGTCATCATCCAATTCAAAGAATTTCAAGCTTTGCAGCTGGGTGGGATTATATAAAAGACCTTTTGAGAAGTAATAAAATAGAGTTTAAAACCAAGAGTTCCAGTGCACTTCAGTTTTCAAAGATGGTGTAGATGGAGAGAAATGCCCAAAAACTTAAGGACAAAAAAGCAAAAAAAAAAAAAAAATGTGGTATCACATATAGATGTGTGTACACACAAAACAAAATCAAGAAACTAAATAAGGTGTTAGGTTTACAACTGTCAAAAGCATACAATTCTGAGAAAAAATGGAGAATATTAAGGCTTAATGAGAATAATGTCAGCAAAGCAGAGAAGACCAAAGTGTGACCAAAGAGAATTTTGAAGAAAGCGAAACTCTGGACTATAACACTATAGGTTACTTTAAATTATTCTGTGAAAGGATAAGAAAAGAGGGAAATATTGGAATGTTAGGTAGCATACAAGGTGAGGTTTTTAAATAAAGATGCAGGCTTTTCCTCGTAAGACTTTGGGTATCAGAGCATGTTGATGTAATCGTTCATTCCAGCAGCATAAATTGGTGTGAGAGGAAAAGCGACCATGAAACATGGAAATGCTTAGGACAGCAGGAAAAAACAGGACTGGAGTCATAAGTGCAAACACTTCTTCATCGCACCGGGCAGAGGAGCAGTGTGTGTGGGTTCCAAATCAGGCAGGTCATAGGTTTGTTTATAGGAAGATTAAATCATCCCTGCCTGCTTCTGTCTTGGTAGGTAAATATAAGGCGAGGTTATCATCTGGGAGTTGCTAGGGGACAGGAGAAGTTCAAGGAGAGAAGACATATGAAGTAGTTGTCCCAAGGAATGGAAATTCTTGCTCGTGAGGGAAATGTGAGACTGCTCCCCATGGCATTGAATGCCCGCTTGAGAGTTTGCTAATAAATTGAAACATAGTCCATTTGACTATCGTATTAGTTTCTACAGCAAAATTCAGTTTCCCAGGTACAGATGTAGCATAAAACTGTCAGATTAATCACATCTGCAGTTTAGTCAGGACAGTGAGAAAGAGGAAAGAGCGAGACACGATGATTTTGCAAGCGAATGATTTTAACGTGGAAGCAGGACGTGTGGACCTGGGAGTTGGTCTGGAAGACTGAACTAATGATTGATAACAGAAAATAAAACAATGAATCAGTTCAGTGATGCTGGTAAGAGGAAGGAGGAAGAGGAGAACGAGGTAAGTGGGGGAACAAGGAAGAAGAAGAGAAGAAAGAAGACGCACAGGCAGAAGTGCTCTCAGGCAGAGCGTTACAGATGTTCTGCTACACCGGAATCCGGTGGTTTTCCAGTGAAGTGTTATTGAAAAGAGAGCTTGCTGAGCTTAGCTTAGGGGCCACGGTCTGAAGACTCCTACACTAATAAGTTTCTCGGAACTCTGCTAGTATAAAATGGGATCCAAAGGAGGAGTCTGCCTTTATACTTCCGGGCCCAGGGGCAGGCAATGGGTCTAAGCTGTGCCGAGTTTCCCTCCACTCGGGCAGTGTGACCAGCGGAGGAGAAGGCCCGGCCTTGTACACAGCGTGCAGCATGCTGAGCGCAGCCTTTGGGGAGCCCGGTAAACAAGGTACCTCACAGACCAAGCAGATCCTCAGGCTAGAACGCACCAAGCACCCCTTGACTTCTGCTAGATACTTAACACTCCTGTCACAAAACCCTCCAGCATTTGGACCAGCACTGACGTGTGTGCACCCGGGAATTACACGTTGGTGAACACAGTCCAGGACCAAGCTGAATCCCTGAGGTGCAGGGGCTGGTGGGCTTGTGCCTCTGTCTGTTATGGCCTGTGTAAACAGTTCTGTTACATATTTTGTAAGAAGAAGGAGTTGCTGCAGGCGAGGAAGGGGTGCCCATAGCAAAGGTCGACTCAGTTATGCAGGCTTGTGTTTGCTTTTCCTTCTGCATTTTACTCTCCTCATCTACCACCTCAGCTCTCTGGGATTACTTTTGCCTAACAGCACCTGTATTCAAATGTTTGTCTCAGAGAGTTATTCAGGGAAACCCAATGTCAGATACTCTGTTAAAACTCTGTAAATACACAGGACAAAACTGCATTATTCTAATCATCCAAAATAAGAACAAACAACTTCTTTTCTGTGTGTACTTATTTACAAAGAAACGTAATATCCCCCAAACCTAATTTAAATACAACAAAGAGTAGAGAATAATGAATCTCCTTTTCTTTTTCAGATAAATGAAGGTGATATATCTGAATATAGATTTAGGAGTCAGATGTAATCAAACTAGTCTGTAAAGTGAGCTGGTCAGCAGTATTTGGTATAATTTCAAGTAAATTAATTGATGCCTCCATAGTTCTGTGTAAAGAAATTAAATTCAAAAGCAATTCGGTTTTTACAGATGAAAACACAAATCAGATAGAGCTCTGATGAGAATTTTTCTCATTACTCTCAACTTTTGTGTGGATTATTTCTATCTCTTTAATTTTGACTGGGTATAGTCCAGCAAAGTTGAGATATTCGGGAAAATGCATAAGAAATGGATATAGGGCCGGGGATTTAGCTCAGTGGTTATAGTGATTGCCTTGCAAGCATGAGGCCCTGAGTTCAATCCCCGGTACCACAAAAAAAAAAAAAAAAGAAATGGATATAGAGGCCTTTAACCCCGTTTAATTATTTTGAAGCATGTTTGAAATCATAATGTGTAGGTTTACTTTTAACTTGGTTGTAGAGAAAAAATAAAGATAAATGGTAGTCTTCCTCTGTTTGCATATTTGTGTTCTCTAATTCTCTAAACTAGTGATGTGCTGAGGATAACGCAATATGTCACTGCTAAACGGGTTGCTACTTCTAGCCGTCACTTTCGATCAGAAGGCAAGCAGGTTTAAGGCATGAAACTTGCAAATAAAAATCAGGGAAATAAAAACAATTTCCATTTCCACTTTAAAATTCACAAACTATGGTGCCCTGAGCAGCATGTGGTAGTTAAGAAAATATGTCTTTCATTTGTCTTGCTTATACAGAAAATACAATTTGGAGAAAGAGAGAGTGCTGAAAATGTATCTTTCAGCTTCCTGAGCATTTGAGAGTGCTGTGAAGAGATCACTTAATTAAAGCCAAAGCTATGAAGTCTTGCTCCGCTCCTGGCTTGATGCTAATGCAGCCAAAGAGGATAGATGCAATACTGTACCTCACTTCTTGGTGGAAACTTTGATGGAATCTGTGTGATTGGCCCAAATAATCTAAAAATGAAACTTGGCTCTTGAGTTGGCCATTGGTTTTTGACTCCAAATTGTGAATTCCTCCTTACAACAGCTGCAACAGTGTTTGACAAATAGAAGCCAGAACAGTGCTCAGCATAAATAAATAACGAACATCTAAATTTCATTAGTCAGATCTCTGCTTGCTTTATCTCCCTGTACAATCTTGCTTGCCGCAATGACTCCTATTAGCAATCGTCATATTAGTTTTCACATTTTCCCTTCTGGATCATGGCTTTCAACCCACTTTCGCTAGTAAAAAGACTTTTCCCCATTTCTTGTGATAACAAACTCCATTGAAATATAACATACTTATTGTTCATGAGATAAACATGTACCTTCTGATTCTGTTTCAGAAAAAAAATAGCACGTGCTTTAATGATACAAAGCACATTAGTGCAGTCCTTTCGGTGTGACCAGATTACTTGATTCACTTTCAGGTGTGTCAAATTTGGTGTGTAGGAGAGAAGAGAAGTTACCATTAGAAGGCTAAGATGACTTCTTATAAAAGAGTCGTGAACTGATCAAAGGTAAGGGTAGGCAAGAGGGCAGGAGACATAAACAAAGAAGTAAGCAATTAGAATAAAAGATGCTACTTTACCAGTTAGTATCTTTATAATCATGACCACATTTTCTAAACTCTCTGAGATTCCATTTCTATACATATGAGAGGACAATACTTATATCACTAGGTTGTTCAAAGAGAAATGAAATAGTATATATAAATACATATTTTTACTATATGTATTTATATAAGTCTATATGTTAGTATTACTCAGGTTAGAAATTTTCATATAAAGTACATGTAATCATAGGATAAATTTTGAAATAATAGAGATACCGTTAGGATTTATTGTGCATCTGCGTCAGCTAACAGCCAAGAGATATTCTTGACATTTGATAACTCTTCTGTTTTTTAGAAAGCCAGTCAATGATTGTTTTCTGTATTCCTAATTCTTCCTAAAATACTTTTTTGATGTAAAATGTTTTACTCAGTGCCATTTATTGATTTTACAGCAAGTCACAAGAAAGGAAAATAAAGATGACTTTTCATCCTGGGCAATTCTGCCTTGAGGATATATATGAAATCATCAACAGAAAGCAAATTTCTCTTGTTTGGATTAAAGACTAGGACAATAACTAGATATATCCAAACCCCATCCTCTCACCTTTGGGAGCTTTACTTGCATACGATTAGTCTCTGATTGTAAACTTCCGGTACTGTGCCACAACTTTGCTCCACTTCAGGATGTTTTCTATCAAGGCAAAACCAATTTCCAGCTTGTCTGACCCGGGTGTTGTGAGAGAAAATGGCTGTATTTGGCCGGACTTGAGATAAGAGCAAGAATAGACTCTGATGGGAGGAAGCCTAGAGCATATCGCTCAAGGTGGCGCACAGGCTGATCTTCAAACACACAGGGTAGCTATAACTGTTTTGAAACTTCATACTTTTCAAATATTCTTGAATATCTATAATAAGCAGCACAGATGGCCGACATAAAATTTATTGAAATAGCATTCTATTAAAGATTTCATTTTTGGTGATAATGGACCCCAAAATCTTTTCCATTATGATACAGAATTGTTGTTTCTATCCAAGAAGCAATTTATACAGTATCACAGGGAGTCTTTAATGTCAGGTTTGGGAAACATGAAAAAAAAATCTCTGTCAATATTGATAACCATATTGAGGAAAGAGAAGATTTTATGTTTTGAAATATATCAGTCTGAATGCAAAAAATTCTAATATCTCAATTACAAATTGTTTTGACAAGAAAAACAGGAGCGAACTTCAGCCTGGAGAGAGGACAGGATCGCTTGTGGATTCCGAGGCCCGACTGTGCTGAGGAAGTGGGGAGTGGCTGCCGCCCGCGCACCCCTCTGCTGGCACCTTTCTCTGAGGGGTCCACAGTCACAACGTCCCCGGGTGCTGGGCAATGAGTGCAGTAGCATAGTCCGAAGTGAAAGATTCACGCAAATCCTTTTCTTTAAACCTTGTTCCATAATTATTTGCATTGGCTTTGACCCTCCCGGTCATTAAAATTTCATTCATAGTCTCCATTTTTGTAGTTGTTTAAAGCCGACTTTAGAACTGACTTTCCAACTGATTTCCAAAGTAGCCTTGATCATCTCAATATGCTTTTCAAAATGCTCCCTGCATGCCAGGCCTTGGGGGTTGTCTTTTATACATCACCCCGTCACACCAGTATTAAGTTTCCTCAGTGTAGTTTTACTTCTTCACTATGTGGAAAGCATTTTATTTTCCTTTCTTAAGCAGAATGAACCACTTTCTAATTAAAATCCTAGCAAAAACTACATACTGATTGCAACTTCTTCATGCTACTGGATGAATGCTGGTTTTACTCTCATAATACTGCATACAATATTTATAGGCTAAACACCATTTACGACATGTAGTATATAGTATATTACATTGTAATTGTGACATGAACAAGACCCAGTCTCCTCAATTTACAGTTTAATAAAGAAGCATAAAAAGAAACAGAAAACTATAGTTCAGTTCAAGTTCCTTGAGGGGTGTATTAGTTACCTTTCTAGAGCCAACGGTTTGCAAGAGAGCAGATTTCATACACGATACTTGCAAGTTACAGCATTCATCCACAAGCCAAATGCAGGAAGAGTGTGGAATGTCTATGCACTGGAGACCCAAGAGATCCAATCAACGGCTGGGAGCCCACAGCACTGTCCCATGTACATCCGTGTCTGCAGATGATGGCTGAAGAAATCTTTCCTGGAACCAGGATACGATGGTCACGGCAGAGATGAAGACCAGAGCTCCCCTGAAATAACAGCAGCCATTCTTGACGACAGCAAGGCCCCGAGCTCCTTCTGTGACAAGAACAGCCAGTCCCCTGTGAGAGAACCAGCCACAGCTGAGCTTCTCCTGGGACACAGCCCACCACTGTCTTCTGCTCATGTTCTCTTTTATTCTGTGTTGGCAACAGTCCTCAGGTGGATCTTGCAGGCCCAGAACCACACTGACTCAGTCCACCTGGGCGTTCCTGCTGAAGTTGACCGTGTCAGTCCACTACAAGGGCTGTGAAATTTCCCTGGTTTCTGGTGAATAAGTATTCCTACTCTGTAGCATACATTTTAATAGCTTTTTAGTGACAAAGCAAGTGGTATTCTAACACATGAATACAATGATGTATTTGTCTGGAATATGATGACACATTCTATTGATTAGTTGAAAATAAAATTTCCAAGAAGAAAGGGTATTCGATCTTGACTTTGATAGATAAGATACTGGTAGGAGCAGAGGATACTGTGCCAGATATTCTCTGCCTACACAATAGTGTGAGCGAAGCCATCCATATTTGTCCCCTGCCTAGAGCTTTCTGCTCCAAATATCAACATGTCTCATCCCTTACTTTATTCAAGTCTCTCCTCAAATCCCACCTTACTAAGTACTTCTATCTAATGATCTTGCCAATACAGTACCCCAGTCATTCTCTTTCCTTTTTCTGTTTTTAAATCTTTTGATTACTAACTTACAGGTACATCTATTTTTCTGAACATTTGTAGTGTGTCTCCCCTGACTTACATATAACCTTCATAGAACAGAAGAAATATTATCTATTTCATCCATCATTAAAGCATCAGGTCCAAGAATAGTACTTCACACAGTGGAGATAATTAGCATTTCGTTTGTTTGTTTTATTTGCAGGCAACCAGGCAAGCAGGAAGGGAGTAATATTGTTAATTGAGAGGCATGATTATTAAGGATAGCCTTAATTAAAGAATTTCTCTCCTCTGGCTCAGTTCAGTGGCAAACAAAGTCAACACTTGGTCACCATATCCTCGTCCACCCAGCAGAATCCCAGGACAACCACCATTAGTCACTCATCAAAGTTTTCTCTGCCGTACCCCAAAACAGGAACTTCACACTCAATAAGCTGCCCAGTCCCTTCACTTCACAAATTCGGTTATCTCCAAGCATACTTTTGTAACAGCAGAGGGATGGTCTTCGCAATAGAAATAGAAGCACGCACGATTCTAGTTATATATGAACGAATCCTGACATGCAAGATGTCCTTCAGCTCTGCTTGTAAAATGCTGTTGTGCAGTTTCTTGACCTGTATCTAGAATCAGCTCTTCTGATATGCTTTGCCATCCTTATTGCTTTCCATTTCAACGTTCACACCTTTATTATTCCTCTTAGGGATGACTGTTAGGAGAACACATTTGATGGCTCATTTCACACACACTTCCTGAGCACACATAACTGTTTCGTGGTCTTGAACCATAGCGCTTGGATCACAGTCATGTGCCGCTCTGCTTAATGTTAGCAGAATCAACTCAGCCCTTTCCGAGCCTTCTGCAAGCAGCACAGTTTTCAACACTTTCTGCTTTATCTTGAACACTTCTTGATGAAGGATTTGACATGCTGAAGTCCAGTCTTACCAGTGAGCAAGATTATCTAGTTATAAAAAATAAGATGTCAATGACTAATCCTTACATTTATCATTTCTAATACCTAACTTGGGTTTTCTTTTTTTTTAATTTTGTAAATTTATTCACAAGCTCATGGCATTGTCCTACAGTGTCCATTTGATCGTTCAGCGATTGTGTGGTTCAAATCTTATAATTTTTTTTAATTTTTTTTATTTTTACCAAGAACATGTATTGGTACATTGTATACATAATGATCATAATCAACGTGGTTATTTTGTACCTGTACATGATACATCTTGGTTTTGGTTTTCTTAACTTAGACTAGCTCAGAAACAGCATAGCAGAGGCCAGTTAAACTAACTACAATGAATCGGTGGATGTGTAATGTCACCCGCCTTACCTGGTATGTCAGGGGCTGGGACACCAGGCACCAGGCACTTCTCATCAGCAAGCTTGGTTCCAAGCTGGAGGTATCACTGGTCATCCAAGATCACAAAACCAGCCAGAGCAAAACAGATTTACTCTATCAACTGAATGCTTAAGACAAAATGTTCTAAAAACAACCTTTTTAAAAACCGACTATAAAAAATTGCTAGAGCTTCAATTGGAATGCTACCAAAATTATATGTCAATGAGATTTAAATATATATATACATACATATATATACATACATATATATAACACATACATGCATATATATATGTGCGTGTTAGTATATATATATATATAAGAGAAAGAAAGAGAGTCATTCCTTCCAAGAATATGACATTTCATTCTATTTAGATATTTTAAAATATCTTTATAAAGTTTTTGAATTAAAAAAATCAAGAATTTCAGAAAATATATATATCACTAGTCTAGGAGTATGACAAGATCTGAGATCTGTAAGCAGAAATCTAGGAAACAAGGCTCCTCCTGGATTTTTGTGATGAGTTGAATGCCTTTGCATGTAACTCTCCTGGACTGTAGTGGGAACATCGTTCTGTCTCTTTATCATGTGTTCAATCAACATGTACCACAGAATCCTAATTTTTTAGGCTATACTAAAGACAGCACTGAAAGATTAAGAGATTTGTCAAAGATTAGACATTTAATTACAGACAGCCTAAGAAACTAGAACCCAGGAGATTTCAGTAAGAATTTCCTGCACCCAACTCACTCACACTTAATAAATATGTACTGTACATATGTGTGAGTGAATAAGTTAATAAGTCAAAATGTATTCCATAAGCCAGTTAATTTTTATCACAGCATTTTAAAGATTTCTCATCTATAAATATGTAAGGAAAAATCTCTTTGGCCATAATAAATTCAATTCCTAAAATATGATTCTGACAAAGTATTTTAAAAATAAACCTGAACCAGACTAGAAACACCTTGAACTACCTTTACACACATATGAGGTCCTTAACGCTGTCAACTACCTAAACAACATGAAAGCAGGAGAGACTATGGCGAGATCGGAAGAAGGGAGTAAAGGCAGAAGAGAAGGTTTAAAATGGAGGTAATGAGGATGATAATGATTAAAATATATTATACACATATATGATAATACTACAATAAACTCGATATTCATGAATTAAAAAAAAAACCCTAAACATACACTTGCTGTATAATGCATCAATGCTCTTCCTAGACATTCCCAAAAGAGAAATAAAAGGCATATAACTACACAAGAACTTTTATATGTATCCAATTAGAAGCTGTATTCATAATTTCAAAATTGGAAACAACCAAATGTCTAACAATATATGGACAGATAAATAAATTGTGATAATAGCCATATAATTGTGTATTACTTAAACAAAAATGAAATTGTCATACATGAAGCTACACAATGAATTTTAAAATGCACATGCTGAGCAAAATAAACTAGATATAAAAAGATAGATACTGCATAAATCTATTTACGAGAAATTCTAGAAAGTGGCAGAAAGCAGATTGTGCTTTACCTTATTTTCAAGGTATGTGTAAAGGGAGAAAAAGAGTAAAAAAGTATTTGTTACAAAGACAACGGATAAAGTTTTATAGGTGTGGTCTATATTGGAGTGTGCTCATCACTTGTCAAAACTCACTAAAATTACATGCTTCAATAAGGTCAGCCACATCGATGAACAGGAGTTGGTTGCAAGGGAGAGAGGACGGACATGAAAAAGGTGAACAACCAAGCAAGGTGCTTTCCCAGAGCGGGAAGGCAGCCTCTGTGGGAGCAGCACTCTCCTCCACCCTGCTGCAGCAAGGATAAGCCACAAGAAATGTGGCAGCACATATTTGAGAGCTGGAACACGCAAGACCATCGACACAGAAATAAACATCTCTAACATTATTTGTAAACCAATGATGGTCCTTTTTTAAAAATTTTCCTCTCCTAAAAAATGTATAAAAAATTTTATGAACGAATCTCAGACTGCATGGGAAATAATACAAAGAATCAGTAGTTGGGATCACATCTTATTAAAAGGTTTTTGCACAGCAAAAGAAATCACCAAAAGAGTGGGGCGAAAACCCACAGAGTGGGAGAAATTTTTTGCCAGCTGTCCCTCAGACAAAGGTCTAGCATCTAGAATATATAAAGAACTCAAAAAAATCAGACCTCCCCCAATTTAGAGAACCAATGCAAATATGAGCATCTGAAATGAATAGACATATCTCAGATGAAGAAACACAAATGGCGACTAAATACATGTAAAAGTGTTCAACATTACTAGTCATTTGAGAAATGCAAATTTAAACAATGCTAAGATTCCATCTCACTCCAGAAAGAGCAGCTATTATCAAGAAAACCAATAACAAATGCTGATAGGGCATGGGGGGAAAAGGGACCATCCTCCACTGTTGGTGGGAATGTAGATTGATCCATTCACTGTGGAAATCAGTGCAGAGATTCCTCAAAAGACTACAACTAGAGGTTCCATTAGACCCAGATATTCCTCTTCTGGGTATCTTCCTGGAAGATTTAAAAACATTATACCATAGAGATATATGCACAACTATGTTTATAGCAACACAGTTCGTAATAGCTAAGTCTTGGAAACAACCCAAATGCCCAGCAACTAATAAATGGCTACAGAAGATGTGGTTTTTCTACACAATGGAGTATTGTTCTGTCAAAAAAAAAAAAAAGGATAAACTTGAGACGTTCATAAGTAAGTGGATGCACCTTGAGAACATACTCTTAAATGAAATAAATCAGACACACATGAGTACATATCGAATTGTTTCTCCGATATGAGCAACCATGAGTGTAAATAAGGACAAAAAGGTATAATAGATATTATGTAAAAGAAAGATGATATTCAAAAGGGAGGAGAACTAGAGAGGGAGGAGGGGGAAAAGAAGGAAGGGGAAAAGAAAAGAAAGGAAAAAGGGGAAAATGGAAAAATGTAAAGTTGTAGATAAGGAGGAGAAGGGAAGTGGAAGGGGGGAACCAAGATATACCATGTACAGGTACAAATTAACTATGATGAATGTGATTATCATGTATACAAGGTACCAATACATGTTCTTGGTAAATACATTTTTAAAAATGTTTCCACTCCTCTCTTCTTTTTTCCTCTTCCCCCTTCTCCTTCCCTTCTTAACATTTGGAGTAAGGCACTCAGCATACTGGGCAGGTCAGCCTCCCACTACCGTGGCAGGAGGAATATCATGGTTCCTTTTTAAATGGCAGAAACTCCTTGTTATCTGCTTGTCATGATCGCCCTGCCCATCTAATCACCATGCTAATTTGTTAATTCGGTTCCAGGCTTCTTCACAACAAGTATCAGCAGAGCTCTCAACTATGTGAACTATGTGTGTGTTTGCACAGTCACGGGGAGTTCTCACCCCTGCTTGGGGGAAAATGCAATGTGTAATATTAGAACAGTGTCTCGAATATATTTCAGGCACTCTTTAACAGTTTAGCCATAATTTTCAAAACATTTTCTTGACTCTTGGATGGAGCTTATGAAGATTTTGGTAAGTAAATTATTTTCTCAACACAATGAAATTGTCCATTTGAGGAAACATAAAGATTAGCCTAGTATATTGGGATATTGCAGAGGCTAAAAGATGAAGATTCTTTATGAGACCATAAAATTGTCACGCTAAATATTAGTCAAGACAGTCCTCTTCCATCCAGATGGTTAGTTGTATGGCTTTATTTAACACTTGACTCTTTTTCATATGTATTTCCTTATTATAGATACCATTATAAAAATACATCACCTAAATTTTTGAGAAAAATAATATCTTTCAAAAAATCTGGCAATCAGATTTGAGTCCTGCTACTTATGTTTCTAAAATGAAGGAAAAAAGAGGTTTTAAGGATTTGCGACCTTAAAAGGGCAGTAGCTGCTGTTGTAATCTCCGATGAATTGGTCTTTTCTTGGATTAACAACTACTAAAGTTTTAAATAAGAGCACGTTAAAATAATCTTACTTGAAAAGTACAGAGTCAAAATTTATGTATAGTTCTCAGTACCACTAGTTAGTTCACAGTTAAATTATTGCTTGTAATAAAACGGTTTTCAAATGTTTTATAGGAAATAAAAATGTTTAGATGACAAAAGATATATAAGTATGTAAGAGGATGAATATGATAGAGTAACATGATATCAGTATATCTATTCTTCCTTTTAAATGCCAATAAACCAAAAATTCATAATCCCCACCCCTTCATCAGTACCAAAATGATTTCTTGCTGTGAGACTTCTGAATATTACCGCTACTTAAAATTGGCTTTACCACCTTCTCATAATTCCACAATGCCTGAATACCAAGTAGAACTGGACTTGATAAAACCGCTCAAAAATATCACCAAGTCTAGATGAAGCGATTTCAGGAGTTGATTGTTTCCAACACCTTCTCTGTAGTCCTCACTTCTGTGAACTTATAAAATCACTCCATACTATCACAGTGCTTTCTTTTAGACAACTATTTTTTTAAGCCAAGCAGAGAAATATAGAGGAATTAACATTTGAAAATCATAGACTCGCAAACCAAAGTCATTTGGAATTTGTATTTTTCATTACTCAGGCTGAAGGCAGATACAGTGAGGATGAGATTTGAATTTTTCTTCCCGAACTGAATGTTCTTCGGAAAGTTATAAACTCTCACCGTCTGGGGGAAAGCTATTTCCTTGGGTCTCCCGGACTAGCCTCCAGCTTCTTTGTACCTTGCGTACCTGATTCCGGGGAGAAAGTGTGCTCAGCGTTCCTCACTGTTTGCTCTGTGAGGAGTTTGAGCATAGTGTTTCCTGCCCTGTCTGCAGTGATAGCTAAACTCACACTGTATTATCAGAGAATCCAAGGTACAAGTGGGTTTCCTGAATTTCTCACAATGGCAAATTTCCTGTGTTTGTTTATCCCCCAGCAATGACAGATATTTGGTTAAGATGAAACCGAAGGAGAGTTCGCTGTCACTCCACCAGTAACAATCCTATTTTGCTTAATATAAGAGAAAAATTGGCTGGAGATTTAGCTCAGTAGTTAGAGTGCTTGCCTAACAAGCCCAAGGCCCTGAGTTCAATCCCCAGTATAAGAGAGAGAGAGAGAGAGAGAGAGAGAGAGAGAGAGAGAGAGAGAGAGAAATCTAAGATACCAAATAAGTTCGAGCTTAACATTCAATAGCATCCAATCACTGTTTTCACATCTGTGTCACAAAGTATGCCACTGTGGTTTCTTTTCTGTTCCTAATCTTACAGATAGCCCCACTCCTGCACCCAAATTGTCAAATATCTACTGACTCTTGTGACTCCTGACACTCTCTGCGATTCTCAACTATGGGGAAGACTTTCCACTACTCAAACAAC